>JASKDV010192190.1:0-11488 GCA_032466395.1 Aegires albopunctatus
TGAATTATGTAATTTATAGATGTATTGCGATGGGAATTAGCACCGCCGTTAATTGCGTAGTTTAGCACAGTTAATTGGAAGAGGGGGTAAAGTTTGTATTGTGATGGGATACCTCTCAAAAAAGATAGGAGAGGAAGAGGTGCCAGAATCAAACCAGTTCAGATACCTGGGATCAACGTTACAAAACGATGGTAGCAACGGGATAAAGATAAAGCAGAGAATCCAAGCGGGATGGAATTAATGGAGGAAAAGAACTGGTGTGATGTGTGATAAGAGAGTCGCCAGAAGACTAAAAGGAAAACTATATATGAAGCGGTAGTAAGACCAGTTATGTTGTATGGATTGGGAGACTGTGGATATAATAAAGAACCAGTACAAGAAGCTGGAGGTGGCAGAGATAAGGATGCTGCGATGGTCCCTTGGATTGACAAGAAAGGACAAAATTACGAATGAACGGGTCTGGAAGTTAGTGGAAGTAGAAAACATCTCAATAAAAGCAAGAGAAAATAGACTGTGATGGTTTGGCCAGGACAAGAGAAAAGAGGACGAGTATGTGGTTAGGAGGGTATTGGAAAAAGAATTAGAGGGCAAGATGGATGGACAGGGTCAGAAGTGACATGAGGGAAGTTGGACTTGGAGGAGGACAACGCAATGGACACAGAGATGTGGCATTTGACATAGAAACCCTACGGATTGTGGGACAGGCTAAAAGAAGAAGAAGAGGTATCTTCCTTGTCTGCTTGTGAATGATAGTTGCATTTTCATCCAATTTTATGCTGTTTTTGTTTAAGCAAAAAAACTGAAAAATATCTTTGTACAATTATTTGTGTCAAATTGCGTTATTCTTGTTTTCTTACCATTTTCTTAATTCTCTGTATTATTAAATTCACAGGGAGCAAATAGCTCAATAGGTTACAGCGCTGACCCAAGAAGCCAAAATGGTCGTAGGTTCTTCGTTTGGACAGGAGCCTTTGAAATAGATCCAAAAGGAAGAACTTTTTCCTGCAATTAATTAAGGGAATTGTTTTTGATATTCTTTCAGAATGGCAGTTGAAATAAAAGAAACAGCCTTTGGGAAACTAGTACCAGACTATTTGCTTGGTTTTAAAGGAGCCTCAAAGTTACAATTATATTACAGGTAAATGGGTTTTGTTTTTATATTTTGATGGGATTGACATTTGTTCCCATAAAGTTATTTTTTCCCATACTCATTGCTGAGTGTAGAGGAAATCAGGAGTAGAGTCCCGATTTTTAAGGCACACAGCTTTGTGTGGTAGTTTGCCACGCCAACTTTACGCCGGATCTCAAGAAATCTAGCTACCCATTTACTGCTGGGTCGACAGGGAGACCACGAGAAAAATCTGGCGGGACTGGGGGTTTGAACCCCGGGCTCACAGTTTAGCAGCCCAACGCTCTACCAACTGAGCTACCTGGCCTTTGTTCCCGTAGTGATTAGAATTATAGAGATATTTTTCATACTTTAAGATTTCGTTGAACTGTTGATATAACTTTTATAGATTAGATTTATAAGTCAAAAACATATACAATGTACAAATAATTTACAATAATCCAACAACATGAGCCTCTTCTCTTTTGAACATGATTTTTAGCACTGTATATTTATGAGTTTTTAAGAATTGCTGTCTCTACCAAAACCTTGATTGATATCTGAACAGGAAGAGGGAGATTTGTGTGAAGAGACATTACCATAGATGCAGCAAATCTGCACATTGGTTTATATTAGTTAATACATCGACAAGCACAAAGAGTTAAGAAGTAGGGATTATGTTTTCTTTTTGCTTATCTTATTTATAATATAAATCTATATGTAATATAGCTTTTTGGGGGGGATTTTTGCTTCCATTGTTTATGAAGAAATATTTGTACCTCTTTTCTTTCTCTTTCCTATTTTTCAGCAATTTATTGAAGACTAATTACAAAAAAGGCTTTGGTGAGTAATATGGTCACTACTGTAATCTGAAACACTAAACTAAAAAATATAAAGTTTGCAATAGTTATAGAGATAGATATTAGTAATCAATTTGATTATACAGTAGAACATGGCTATAGCGGAACTTTTGCAATCACAGCGCTGCACCGCTGACTATCTGTTAGGAGTCCGCCTACGGCCACCACCCCAACCTCGTTCCCCCAAGTACCGGTACCTAGACCTAGAGCTTGCTCGATCTCTTCCATTGTGTCTGAGTTGTGTCTGAGCTTGTTGTTTGCAAGCACAGGTAATATAATTTACATGGTTAAAAAAAGGGGGATTTTTGGTAAAATGCTGCTGTAGTAATGGTGCCACTATATTCATGTTCTACTGTATTAGAATGGATAAAGGAGTTAATTGTCATTTGAAATTAATTATTCATATGTGTGATGGTACAGGAAAACCCTTCACATCTGTCAAATCCAAGATGGGATTTTTATGAATGCATTTAATAGAACTATTCATTCAGAGTATTTTTCTTCATGTTGATGTCTCCAACGGTTGCAGAGATATGACTTTTTTAAAATCACCTAGTCAGCAAAATGCAAAACTGAGAAAATAGCATCATAAGTTTGGTTTTTAGTTAGATCTAACAATGTTAGAGGGTCATGGCAGTGATTTAGCAACACATGGAATGAAAACTTTAAATTTGAGTAAATTATTTTAAAACAATAAACATAAGAAGTTATAGTACCTGATAAGCAAAAAAACAAGAACATAACTTTGTTGATTTAACTGAAAAACAACTTTGTAGGCTCATGCCTCAAAAGAAAGATGAGCAGCTTCTGAAGGATTTTCCAATGCCGATACACATATGTTAAACAAAAATGGGGGAGGATGATATACCATTAGGGAATGCCTTTGAAATTTGTCTTCTACTATTTTGTTGTCAGATAAACTTGATTTGGGTCAATGTACCGCTTGCCATGCTGCTCAGACAGTGTATGATCGTCCTCGCTTAAAATCTCCGTCAAAGATGACTAGTAAAATTCATCGACTTCTAAAGAGGCAGTCAGCTGGAAAACAACTTGGGAAATATGGGCAACACATAGTAAATAAATTTTTGCAGAGTAAGCAGCACATGGTGAGTTTCTTTTATTTTTGTCTTGTTTTTTATACAGTATAATCCACTTATATCGACAGCCGATTTATCAACATTTTGATATATCGACATATTTTTTCATTTACGGTGTTTTTTCTTCAATATCTTTACCTGTATATTGACATTTTTTTCTGCCTACTCGTCTATATCGACATGATTTCCATGCAAACAACAGGAACATATGGTGGAAATGTCTCACTAACCGTCAACAAATTGGTTCTTTATTATTTCGTATACCCGTCGTTTCTCCAAAACCTCCGTATCAGTATCACAGTGAAAAAGAATCAAGGGAAATACCGGGTAACCATATTAAAAATCGATGTGTGTTTACCGCTGATCTCCCTTTGTTTTTACCTCTTTGACATTGTATTTTTATATATCGACATTAAATCCACTTCCTGAAGGATGTCGATATAAACAGATAATATTGTAGTATATCAACACAATGAACCAACCACAGTTCTGCCATTTACATCCAAAACCCAGTATAGTATAATGGTCTTTATATTAAAAATGTGGTATGGTGGCAGAACGGTTAAGATGTTGGACTCACATGCGAAAGGTCACGAATTCACATCTCACTGCGTTTAACTCTTGGGCAAGATTATTTACACGAATTGCCTACGTTTGTGGTGCTCTTCTAACGATTGATGCTCAGTGATGGTAAATACCAAAAGACAAATTTCCCTTCTGGGATGAATACCCGGTAAGTGGATTTTGTTAAAAAAAATTTTAAAATATACTGCGTTTTGAATGCATTCAAACGGCAGAGCTGAAGCTCAATACTTTTTACTCGATACTTCTGGTAAGGGTAAAATATACTCATTACTTACAGGAAAGTGAACAATACAACGAAACAAACATTTGTATATCGCTCTTTGTTTCAATGTATTTAGAAAAAAAGTATTAGTTGCTTTTTGGGCATTAAAATAAAAAATTCAAGTCCTACCTGCCTACTAAAAAATTTCAAAATCAGTAACCAACACAAAATTCATCAGTAATAAATGGTACAATTTCAGTAATACTAATACTAAACCAAAAAAATGACCTACTTTCGACACTACTTCTACTGACGAGGGCAGAGTTTCCGTGTCAAGTTGGTGATGTCATACATCACCTGCCAACGACGCGACCGTGCCAAGAGGACATCTAGGTTTTATTGTTGCATGCGGTAACTTATGAAAATATTGCAAAATACAAATTCTCTTCTCTAACACGACCAAATTGCTGTGAAATCAAAATCCGTAATACTTCTTCCATTTTTGTAAATCCGTAATTGTCACCGAATTTCAGTAGAAATCACGGATGATCCATAAAAGTAGGCAGTGTACTTTATATATGTAAACTGTGTAACTGAATTCTTATCGGAAAAAGTATTGGCAAAAGGGATCGTGGTTTAGAAGGAGAAATGACACAACATATAGTTGGAGGTCTTCAAATATAGCAGATAATAATGGAATCTGAAAGTGGATGAAAAAATAATCTACGTGAAACGAGAGAAAATAAAACCTACAATGTTTAAACAGTACTAGAATTCAATATTTTATTCATGAACTGACAATTCAAGAATGGTAATAATAATAATAACAATAACAATAATAAATATAATAATAATAATAATAATAATAATAATAATAATAATAATAATAATAATAATACATGACAAGGTATAGGTCGTTATCAAAATAGAATGATTGGAAATAGAAAAGTAACAGAGACATACAACTGAAATTTATCTGCCAGCTTCAACTAAGATGCAGTAGATTCCAACTTTTACAAAAGCATGTACAACATTTCATTTCATGTCGGTAATGGTGTTTAAAAAATATAGATATCATCAATTCATGCAGTTAAATTCAATCATATCAATACATTTCCAGCATATCATGTATAAATATCATCAACAGCTTGACATTCACTCCAAACTTTCTTCTCCACTGCATCCCAAAATCAATGGGAAATCTATAGTTGGAGGTGGATTTAATCAATGATTAACAATTCATTATCTTAATAGTTACATAATCAAATTTTCAACCTGCCCTGGTATCGTGGATTTTTATAACGGCCATTGTAAAGAAGCAGAATGTTTATCGCCTTGGGATAAAGTAAAAGACTTATGAACATGGTGAAAACTATGTAACACTCTCCTATCATTATCATTACAAACAACTGTTCACAGTAGCATCCTTTCACACCAGCAATTTAAAGATTTGTGTAATACTGAAAAAAAAAAAAGAAAGAAATATGGAGCTAATGTGTATGTGTTATTCACAGCCACTGTTTCCTAGTGAGTTAATAAAATAAAATGAAATACAGAGATACGTAAATAACTTTAATCTAAATTAACAAAGAAATGCATTTTTATCTAAATCTCTTTGCCTCAACTCTTTTCACAAGGATACATCCTGCATTGCCTACGTTTGAGAAAGCTCAAAAACCATGACAAACTTCAAAATGATCATCAACAAAAAGGGAAAGGGATCGAACCTCAAGAGCAAAGAAATCGCCCAAGTCACAAAGTAGCCAATGCCGGTATTTCAAGAAAATTGCAAGAAGAAAGGAAAAGATATGTGTAAGAATATAACCTTTAATAATATTAACTGCAGACATTGGTTACAACTATTTATACCAAAATGATGTCTCTATACTCACTACGTTATCTGACAAAGTAGGCAAAGTCTGGGGCATCCCATTGTCAATGAGTCAATTTAGTCTAACGCTAATACAACGCTTCTCAAAATACAAATCACCCTGTACTGCTTCGTCCAAAGATGAAAGTGGAGCGAGCATTTGAAATCATTGGCAGATGTAATGATGACTTCCAGACCTGGATCGACTCAATGAATCTGAAAGTGCAGGCATACTATACTACTACTGATTAGAAGATACCTATCACTGTATTTCACTTTTATACTAAAGATACCTATCACTGTATTTCACTTTTATACCAAAGATACCTATCACTGTATTCCACTTTTATACCAAAGATGACTGTATTTCACTGTTATACCAAAGATACCTATCACTGTATTTCACTTTTATACTAAAGATACCTATCACTGTATTTCACTTTTATACTAAAGATACATATCACTGTATTCCAATTTTATACCAAAGATACCTATCACTGTATTTCACTTTTATTCCGTAGATACCTATCACTGTATTCCACTTTTATACCAAAGATACCTATCACTGTATTCCAATTTTATACCAAAGATACCTATCACTGTATTCCAATTTTATACCAAAGATACCTATCACTGTTTTCCATTGTAATACCAAAGATACCTATCACTGTATTCCAATTTTATACCAAAGATACCTATCACTGTATTCCACTTTTATTCCGTAGATACCTATCACTGTATTCCAATTTTATACCAAAGATACCTATCACTGTATTTCACTTTCATACCAAAGATACCTATCACTGTTTTCCACTTTTATACCAAAGATACCTATCACTGTATTTCACTTTTATACCAAAGATACCTATCACTGTATTTCCCTTTTATACCAAAGATACCTATCACTGTATTTCCCTTTTATACCAAAGATACCTATCACTGTATTTCACTTTTATACCAAAGATACCTATCACTGTTTTCCACTGTTATACCAAAGATACTTATCACTGTATTTCACTGTTATACCAAAGATACCTATCACTGTATTTCCCTTTTCCACAACCCCACTAGTAGCCAATATCTTCTAGGCAAATTCAATTCTAATGGGAATAAGAAGAGGAGCATGGATTGTTTTGGTAATATTTTAAAATGTACAGAAATAATCAGCGACGTAACAACTGTCTCAATGGTAACGGTATATCAATTTCTTTAAGATTAATCACAAATCAAATGTATGCAGTAGAGTAAACAAAAATAGATTTACTTTCTTTTTTTCTTTTCACCGCGTACGCGGAATAACCAATGACAGTAGTAGCAAAAGAAAATGCGTGCATTCATATGGGAATGTATGTACATGATTCTAAAAACCATCTCTCAAATCACAAGCACTAACTCTTTCAGCAGCAATGAACACACAAACCTTCTCACGACAGAGAAGGTAAGCCTAAAGTAATGTCTATTTCACCAAACACTGAAGTTGTCTAACACAAAGACTTGAAGTAAGGGGAATACCAACATTAATGTAAACACATAAGTATTTTATTTGGCTCAATCGAGAGTTACAGAAATGGGCAAGAACTTAATGAGGGTGAATGTTTTTGGGTTCAATTGTTATAGGGTGACTGACAGTTTCAACCACTGTCTTACTTTTTGTGTTCACAGACACCATTAGCATATTATTTCTATATTCCCTAAATATTAGGTCATTACATGCACTTCCTTGGTACACTTCATACATTTTGAGAGTTTGAATAATACACACACACAAAAAAAACCAACCCAAAGACCACACTCCAACGACAAATAATGATAACTTTACTCCAGATGGTGTAAGAATATCAACTTTTGCGGTCACAGGGAAATTAATGAGAGTTTCGTCACCTTCAGGGAGAATATCAATCTCTTCTGAAATTACTCTATTCCAACCAACAAAATCACTGAGGAGATGGGGGAGGAAAATACAACAACAAAAATTATAAGTAAAAACCTGACGATGTGAATAGAAAATCTGATTTATGTTCTCATATTGTATTCAACAGGAATGAAATACAAGGATAATGTATTGATGGAAATGATACCGCCATAAACCTACCCTTCAAATTATTGAGTCCTTACTAAACTGCATACTAAAGGCCTCTGACAAAATTATTAGAGTATTAAACTATTAAATTGACTATGAAATGACTGTCTCATTATTTGATTCATCTAAATTAGTGACATGAAAACAATGCAAATATTCAAAAGATATCAAAATACATTGACAAGTGGTATCAACATTATAGACCAGATGAAAAGGCCAAAGAGAAAGAACCGGTCAAGTCCATTTCAACAAATATATCGTTTCAGCCAATGCAGAGCTGCAAACTTTTCAGAAAACCAAAGTTTGACTTTCTGAGCAATCTTACGCTAGCAACCGTTTTCACAAGAAGAAAAAATCCTGCAGCAATGAATAGAAACATCAGCATTGCTAACATTGGAGTTGCTTACCTTCATCATAGCTGTATCAAGCCTAGTTGATGGAGGGAAAGTGATGAAGCAGTATTTTTCACTCAAGATTAATACGATTTTCAATCATGTTATTTTGGATTGGTCAAATCGTACTGAGTATGATTTTATCCTACTGGATGGTAGCCCTGCCAATGATTCTAAAAATTGTCTTCAACAAGCAAACAATATAATAGAAATAAGTCAATGAATCCTTGGTATTTTTATCAACTGCTTGAGTAGTTGTGAAGAACCATATACAAGGGGAGATAATGAACTGAAATCCTTTTAAAACCAAAGATCACCAATTATTTCCCTTAGGCCCCTTCAAAACATCTGTGCCATGCTTACTAAAATTGATATCTTAGACACAGCTATTATTAAAGCAAATGGTAAAACAACAATGTCTCTGAGTTAGGGTTTCATGGAGGGAACCACTTTGGAAAGAAGTTGTGGTGAGTGATTCCATTCAACTTCACCAGAGTTGAAGAAGTGCCTGTCAGTCACTGGAGCATTTGCGTTTCCTCATTATCCCTCCAAAGTTGTTGTTTGTGGATTTCTATACTTTGATCTCCATTCATGCCACTCTGTGCCTGGAGAGATGCAAAAATATTTTAATAAAATTACCAATAAATAAAAAAAATATGGACCAAAACCCTGCTATGAGTAACCCGATATTAGCTCCCATTCCATATTTAAGATTATTATGTTCTAGACTGGTCTATTCATATCAAGTATTATTTTATCACAATGGTTGGCAGCTATCAATCATAATTTTATTATATAGCTTTTAAAGAGGGTCTCTAGCATTCACCTTTTCATTTTCAAAGTTTTTTTTTATTACTGCAGTATCGAGTGTAATCAACAGTTTATTTGAATGTGGAAATAGTCCATATCCTTTCAACCAACGATGAATCTTGATGCATGAGGTCTGACTTGGTGCTGTAACTTTGTTGCTTTGCGCTACCTTCTAATCATGCCAAAATTGTAATCAAGTCGCAAGAGAAACTATTTCCATAAAAACAAAACGAAGATTGAATTTCAAAACTCGCTAAGAGACTCACCAACACCATTCATTACATGGTGGTAAATATGGCATTCCCTTCTGACGCCTGGCCCTCCTCTCCTGTTTGCATGGCAAACTGGACATTATCACCTTCCTGTTCCACAATGGCGTGAGTGACCTCATTGGGATCTGCCGCCTGGACAATAATAATGGTTTCTTCCCCTCCGTCTGTCTGCAGGGTAGTGAAGGTCTGACCCTGTAAAACCTGGGAAGCATCGGTGACCATGGCCTGGTACGTGCCATCGGAAACCTAGTCATGGAAAACAGAGAAAATACAATAAAACTTGTAAGATTGTAAGAAATTAACTCTAATCCTTCTTAAAAGCAGATTATTAGAATTGTTAGACACCCTACCAAAGAAGAGATTAAATGAGTGAGTAAAATCTGAGAGATTATCTATTTACAAGGTGATTCATTGAAACGCATGCCTTTCATTATCTGCAATGACCTCTAGAAGTACAGGGGATAAAATTTATAGTAAATAAGGTTTTGCCAGAACCTCGTGCTTTCCCACTTCTTTTAAAACCCTCTCTTATTTCATGTAAAAAGAAGTTTGAAAAAAAAAAAGGTTGGTATAATACAGTTATAGCAATCACTATCAGCAGACAATTTCATCTGTTTTGGACCTATATCTTAGCTAAAATATTCATAAATCTTCATCCATTGTTACGGAAAATAGATAAGCAAATGACCTGAGCATAAACAGTAGTGGTTCCATCATCAGATTCGTGATGTGAAGAGCCAGCAGGAGCAATGGTGATGGTGTGTTGTCCCATCTCATCTTCATCATCATCGGGAGCTTCTTCTATTTTGCGAATGTAAGCTTGCATAGCCTTGGCAGACTCCCCGTGGGCAACGTGAATCTTGCCAATGTGCTCCAGTAAAAGCTTCTTACGCTTGAAAGTTTCTTGGCACATGTCACACATGTAGGGAGACAATTTCTTATGGACCTGTGAATATGAAAGAAATGTGATGTAAATAAATAAAATAGCACATAAAGGGATGGATAGAAAAGAATATTGCTCTGCTCATAACACATAGTGAAGTCCACATAATTCAAATTGGATAGTTCAGATTCCCACTTAATTCGAAGTTACCACAAAGTCTAGGGGTTTTTTCTTCTTCTTTGGCTTTGTTAAAAAATCTTGCTTAATTCGAACTATTTCTATTCCCACTTAATTCGAAGTTACCACAAAGTCTAGGGGTTTTTTTTGCTTCTTCTTTGGCTTTGTTAAAAAAATCTTGCTTAATTCGAACTATTTCTGGCCAGATTTGGATAATTTGAAGTACGGTATCATTTGAATTTTCATGGTATTAATGGCTATTAAAGAGCTTTGTATCAACCATCCATTAATATTATTCCATCCCAAATCGGGGCCCTAGGCATAGTAACAAAAGGCAGACTTCTTAGTAACATACTATATAATACAGAAAATCAGTCATACGCCAAGCTTAGTTGAAACTAAGCAGTCAAAACTCTGCCAGCCAGATGGCGTAGGCCTATCAATATCAATTGAAGACTATTGAAAATGGAATCTGGACTCAGATAATTCTAAGTCACCACCATATCCCAAGGAATGGGCTTCCTCAATGATATTTGCAAGAAATTTACTTAATTGTTATTATGCTTATGAAGAAAATCCCCAAAAAGTATATTTACAAAATAACTTATCCTCCATGCCTTTATTTTTCTTCATTCTGTAACATTAACAACATTTTTATTTATTACTATTTTTAATTTTTGCATTATTATGCGCTGCGAGAAGATTTTTTTAATAGAGAATGTGCTATATAAATGTACAATGTCTTTTCAAGATGAAATAGCCGATGGGTGGGTATTCTATATGATTTATGAAAAACACTTGTAATTCTTGTTTGATTGGTTATTAAACTGTCAACTATTATCAATCGTTTCAGGGTTTTTATATTTGACTGTAGACAAGATCTGCTATACCATGCTTGGCACACATTTATTGTAATTCAATCACAAGCTCTCTGCTAAATCCGAAAAATCGTACATAAGAAGCTAGAAAAGGCACAGGAAAATACAAAATGGAACCAATAAACATGACTAATATTGGACTGAATTGAATGGAGATGAAGCTTTTTGAATTTTTTGATCAACACTTGTAAATAAAGTTTTAACACGCAAAGCGCTAGGCATCCCACGGCAGTGCTAAACTAGCCAGCCAGGTAGGCCGGTGGACACAAGTACC
>JASKDV010192201.1:0-11488 GCA_032466395.1 Aegires albopunctatus
AGAGAGAGAGAGAGAGAGAGAGAGAGAGAGAGAGAGAGAGAGAGAGAGAGAGAGAGAGAGAGGGGGAGAGAGAGATTAATTATTGGGTGAATCAAGAGGTTGGTCTGGGGTTGGGTTAACTTTTTTCATTGATATCAACATTTGCATGCACCTTTATGGTGGAGTGTTTTAACAACTTGTAGGATAGTTAAGGTTTGAAGTGTACCTATAGTATCTGGTTTCATCGTTTTGTCGTAAGAGTGCTCACCTTTTAATTACTAAATGCACTTACGATCTGCATGTATTTTCTTTATATTATTATTACTTTGTAGGATAGCAAATATCATGTTTTCACGAGATTATTTGTACATGGTTGATATTAAACTAAATAATGTATCTTTAAATGATTCTCATCACTCAATTTTAATCAAATGCGAGTACATCATATTTAGTTGATTGGAAAAAAGGGGGGGGGGGGGTAAATCATGTTATACAGGATCTTCTAAATATATGTCACATTATCATTTAATATTATTATCTGCCTATAAAGTGTAATATTTTCAATCTTGTTATATTATAATTGGTTTATATAAGTTCAATCTACAAATTTATTTTTGTAAGTCATATCTGATGGAAAATCATTTAAACTTCCCAAGCATAATGTATTGTATTCAAAATTTAAAATCTTGTAGTATCACATATCACTTCTACTTTTTAAAATACGCTTTCAATTATAATGATTTGTTAACTTTGAAATCTTTGGCATCAGTATAATTTGTTTGTTGACAAAATTTCGAATACATAAGAAAGAAATCAATTTGCTACATTTTAAAGGTCATAACTAGGAGGTTATTGATTGTGCAAATTGTGTGGTATTCTCTCTTCATTTCTATCTACTGTATTCCATTCGTAGAAAACTATTTTGATTTTCCACCAGGAATGACAACATGCCATTGATTCCAATTGAATTTCATCAATCGGCGAATCACAATGCAAGGAAATGAAATGAAAAATAAATCAAACCAGAAATCAAAATAAATTTAAGATGTCTTATCATTCACATTGTCAACTCTAGAGAATAGGAATATACTCATGACCTCTATAATATTCACGTGATTTTATTAGTTATTACTCTGTGGAAATTTTTAAAATACAATACGAAGGTCCCGAAAACAATCAGGCCAATCAATGTCAAGGTCATAGCTAAAGAAGTTTTTGTATTTGATTGTTTTGCCAATGTCAGATTGAAATATTATATCCTTTATTATAATTATTTGGTGACCTCGCGTGTTGGTTTTATCATCGGCAAGCCTTGTGCAGATTATACCCCTTGAAGCGCCGATTACTGGAAGCGTTTTTATTCGTTTCCTTAGAGAGACTTTCTTGGAGCTATGGCTAATGTACAGTATACCAAAGGCTGTAATCTAAAGTATCGTAGGAGGGAGCATGTCCCTTGAACAAACTCTGAATTTTTCTCAATATATTGATTGTCAAACATATTATTATGATCAAGGAGCACGATGGCTGTATGACATACAGCCATCGTGCTCCTTAGTCATAATATAATAGCTTGAAACAAGTCTGAAAAATTAAAAAGAAAGAACGCTTACATGATAATTACAGATAGAGATACAGAAAAGGTTTGTAAAAGAATAGCTACCAAAGGAAATGCCCATAGAAAACACTTTAACTTGAATACGATCACGTGACTGAAAGCTCTTTTCGCTTTTGGTCTGACGAGAGCCCGGGTGTGGACCCATTTTATTTTGACAACTTGCCTAAAAAGTAATGGCGATTAACATTATTCATATAGGGACCGCACAATTTACGCTCGTACGGATTGGATTCGTCTAATTATTGTGTGGCAATAGCTGATCTTCCTAACTTGCCCAACGATTAATGGCGTACAATTGGGACATTCTTTCGTCTAATTCTATAGATATGCCCAAGTGCGCAAAAATTTCGCTCACGACAGTTCGCGTTAATTTTGCCAAGTCTCTAGACTTTTTCTGGAGAGGGTTGGGAGAAAAAGGGGGGGGGGGGGTGACAATAATGTGGTCAGTGGTAGGTTTCCTCTAACTGAATATGAAAGTTCCGGTATTTAAGTAGGCAAAAATGTGGCGAAGAGCACGCACTGTGGCATTTTTATATTTATTCAACTGATTTGAAATAATAGGCAACACAAATCTATTTTTAAATGTGACATAAAGCAAAGCAGGTGACTGAAGTTCCCCTGAAAATTTTATTGTTTTGTTTTGTTTTACTTTTCCTGACTTTTGGATTATTTTATTATATAGAATGGTCTCAATAGCATTGCAAGAAAAGATGGGTTTGAATTATAGTTTGGATAAATTCTAGATAAATCTCATTTTTTTGGATAGTGCCACGTTCACTACCAAATAATGAAGTTAAAAATTCCACCCAGACAAGTTTGTTGTTCATACCCAGATCTATATATTAGATTAAATTAGGTAATGATGTGGGGAAAAGACATCAGATCATCAAACACTATGGGGAAAAGTGATGAAAATATCTGGATCATTCTGGAATTATGAATCCGACCTATGTTACATTTTTGCCCGCACGAACATTCCGTTGGATGAGAAAAACTACATTATGCACAGCAAATTCCGTTGGCCCATGATGAATGTCTATTTAGAGACAGATAGTCGATAAAGTCAAGCTGATATGACATGAGTGCCACGCCTTAGGTCAAAAGTTATGATAATAACCTTAACGCAAGAATTAAGAGAACCATTCGCACTGCTAGGAGTTGAGGGATTAGGAACTACATGTGCGTACTCTGTAGAAACTAAACAAATCTGGCTGGTGATGGTCAACAGGACACGAGAAAAGTTCTACAGGCGGGACAGAGCAGGATGGGAGGTGCATTAAATTTTTCTAAGCTAAGATAGTAATATTTTATTTTGTTATTAATTTTGCCTTACAAATTAGATTCTGTGTTTCCTTTTCTTAAGTACGTCAGGTATGTTTGTCGGTGCGTGTCTATCTGTGTGGGTGGAGAGGGGGGGGGGGGGAGGAGGCAAGCGGTGGCTCCGTGTGTTTGTGTATAGAGGGTTGTGAGTGTTCTGTTGATGAATGTGTTCGTTCTATTTGTATTTTGTCTCACTTATTTATTCTTAATTTCCTCGCTCGATATTATTACTGGATTTACTCTACTTTATGTTTTTCCTCATCTTTGTTTTCTGTTATTCTTCATTTTTCATATGTTTTAGATATTGTGTATTATGTCTTGTTAATCAATTATATTTTTCACCTGTCCATTCTGTTGGTTTCATAATGTAATGACCTCTTTGGTATATTACAGTTTCTTCCCCTCGGGAATGCTAGATCGACAGAATTAGATCACCTATACGTGATTCAAATGCTTACGCACGACGGTATATAGTTTCTCACAACAGAATTAGGGGGTAACAACAAGATACAGTTTAGATAATGAAACATGATTTGGCTATGAGATTGTTATGGGTGGTTATTTCAGAATCAAGATATTTCAATATATATTTTTTCTTATCAAAATGGTAATATTTCAATTATACAGGTTCAACGTGCCCTGAATTTAAGATTTCTTATTTAATGCATACTCGTGATAAAACAAAATAAAATGGACCAGTGAAATATGTATTCACGTTCAATGTGGTTGGATTATTAGAACTTGTCCCAATGGCTTCTGTGTGAAAATGGATGGATTGTCATATCAGACAATATCCAGTACAAGACGTCAGATTGTGACATACTTATTACAACAAGACTGCTACAACTACAACTCAGGTTTACTCCCAATTAAAGAATGCACGGGGATTGTATGGTTACTAAGTATGATTCTCACGAGCGCCGCTCCTTCATTCTTAATGTGTGACAATCTTTAGCAAGTAGATCTAGTTGATATTATCCTAGTCACAGCTCCGAGAAGGCCTCTTTGAAAGATATAGACAAAATTACCCGCTTCTGGTATTTGAACTCTATACATTTGTTCCATTTTTGACTTACCTAGATATATATATAAGCTTTAATGCATAGGTATATAATTCATTTTGACTCCATCTCTGTGGGTGTATACATCATAAACGCCAATCACTTTTATCAAACCCACTATGTAAATTTCTGAAACCTTTAATTTTGAACTATATTATTATAGCAAACTAAGAAAGAAAAATTGCCGATTATAGTGGATTCAACTCTGCCAGTTGTAAAAAAGTAGGACAACGAGAACTACGAATGTAAACAAAATCACAGAAAGGATTCTACAGCAAATCAATCGCAAACTGAAATAAATATCAACCTAGCTCGGCAAGAGGCCATGAAAATTGCTTAGGATCTATGGTTATATGAAATACACTATTATTAATTTTACGAAATGAGTACATGTACTATACTGATGAGCTTTGCATCTTCAAATTAAGAATTGGCATCAAAGCTTGAACAAAATATCGCAGCATAACTTATCATTGACATACATGTAAATCTTTCTTCAGTATTATGAAATCTTCTTACATCGAAAATTGTATTTGACATAACGCATAACATAATGTGTCTGTATTTGTGTAATAAGGTTTGGGAAGTGCCGCAACAATGAAATAAAGTCAAGGTGACCTTAGTCCAAATGTAAAATAGCATATTTTTTTATTATAATGAATATTATGATGACATTTTTAGTATAAGACAATCAGTAACAAATTAAGACTAGATGAAGTAATCTTTTCTATAACAAAAAAAAAAAAATAATAATAATAATAATAATAATATGGATATTCATGCAATTAATTATATCTATTTCATCAACATTAAAATACTGTTTCATGATTCACCGACTTTTAAGTAATCTTGTTCTTTCTTTATCTTTCAATTTATTAGAAAAGTCATGTTGGCGGTCGTAATTCTGTCGTCAATGGCAGGCCGCCTGTTCCAAGATCAAGCAAGAGTTCAATTTTCAAACCTAAAGACCTTCTTAAAGTCAGGGAATCTATTTCCTTACCACTGCCGTCCATGGCCGAATCTGAATACCCAATGGACTGCAATTCAGATCTTATGCATGAGGAAAATGTGTAGTGCCCACATCTCAATCTCAGTGTTCAAAACTTTTAACCTCAAAGAACAGCTATTGGATTTCTAACGTTCCTCTTGAACAAAAGGGAACTGTCCATTCAGTTTATTCACATACTTGGAAAAATGCGCAGACAATGACGATTAACTCGAAAGTCAGAACCTCACAAGGACAGACGACTGGTGTTATCCTCGTCAGGAACGATAACCGTGGTCTTTTTGTCATAACTTTTGATTGGCCAATCTAGCTTCATTGATTTGAATGTCTGATGACTTGCAAATCAAGCCATCGGGTTTTTTACTTTGGTCATCCATTTGCATAAGAATTAAAACGCCAGTCAGGATTGCCATAGACGAAAAGATTCTTTTCTTTAAGAGCCTACAAGAATCTAGCTGTTTATGCTTTTTTCAGAAATGTATCTGTGAATGTAGATGGATCTCTATAATCCTGCGATGGAAAAGAATAGCAGACCCAAGTAACGGTGACCACATATTTTTGGATAAAATGGTTGTTTTAAAGAAAAAAATATTTGAAATCCAGAGACAATGAAATGGCTAATGAATAAATTTTATGTGTTTGGTGGGGGGGGGGGGGTTGGGGCGGATGGAGGGGGGTATTTTGTTATGGATAATGGATAATATATGTTTTGCATGAGAGCTCGTTAAACTTGCTCAAAATATTTAAACTGCATAATAGATAATATGATGAATTGACCGTAAGGGATGGTCTTGATGAAAATGGTTGACTACGCAATGCTTGATTTATCACATTATCATTCATTAATATGCCAGTTGCATCCAAAACGCAATAATATGTTTCTCTTTAAACTCAATAAACAACACACTGCGTTTAGGATGCAAGCTGCTGTAGTCATTACAGTTACGGTAATTCTTCACCTCGCATAAGTTATTGTTTCGTTTTACAATCTGTTGTCTATGAGTTTTTCATTTTGTTCCTATTAAGAGCCGATATTCCCATTACTTCACTGTTACTCGTATTAGAATTAGACATTAACTCAGGCAAAAACATTGCTTTTACCTTTGAGGATTTATTGATAATACTATTGGTCCCGGGATTTATTTCAATGCGCTTTTATCATTTATCAGATTATACTATTAAAAATTATACCAAATCCTGACATTTTTTTTTTTTATTATTCTTGTCAAAACCAAAGCAAATATTCTTGAAATACATCATATCAATAGATATTTCCTACCCCAGCATCATGTCGGTCTTATTAGACGTTGGGGTGGAGAGGATGGGGGACACTAGGAAAAACGTAGCAAAGATCTTTAATTATCATTTACGGTCTTGTGTGCCTACCCAAACCTTCTCCTCTTCATGAGGTCCTTGAGATCAACGTGCTTCTTCTTTCCTCGTAGGTATTCTGCCATTTGAATCTAAAACGCAGAATATTTCTCTTCATACTCACCAATAGTATGCGTTTTGGATTCAAACGGCAGTATAGGACCCTGTGTTTCCTGTACGGCATTTAGGGGCCGCTTCTGTGATGGCTTTTATTCTCGATTTCTTGGATTTTATATTCTATATCTGTAATCAAAGTCCATTATTCCATATAAGAAACCAGAAATCAAATCGTGATTATTATTGACTCTGCTGCAAATAAAACGTTTACCTATTCCGTGCATACGATTGACATGCATGTATACGGCGGGACGATCATTTCATTTTCGTCCGATAATTTTGACCAATAAAACAAGAAACGAAATGAATCCACTCTTGCCTTACGATAATGGTCCTTCACAAAGTAGGTGGGAGTGGGATAATAGCTCAGTGGTTAAGGCGCTCGCTTACCAAGGCAAGGTTCCTGGTTCAAACCCGTGCAGGCTTGAATTTGAAGTCCAAATTTTCGGGGTTCCTTCTGCCCCCTATCCTTAAGTTGCTAGGATAAAGAGGGCCAAGCCTTATCGGAGACGGACTGTATTATCGGAGGTCCCATATGTATAATTTACGCAAGTAAAATAACCATTTGGATGTTTACAAGGCAGTCTAAGAAAACCCTGATATTACCAAAGTAGTGGACATGGGTAAATTCAATACAACAAGGACCTTCACAAAGTTGATCATTGTTCAAAACTATAATATGTAAATCTTGAAGTAGATCGAGAATCTATGAGGATTATTTTATTATTATTATTGTTTAATGTCTCCTAATTTAGGCCTAGAATCATGATCATTTACTGATTTATTGCTCAGAAGTTACATTTCTTGGTTGATTTAGAATGAATCATTATAAAATCATTGTCTATTTAAGAAAGGAAACTCCATGAGTAGAAATTAATAAAACATTAGTCTACGCGGTTCAACAAGGTTGAACTGCTCGTGTTATACGTTTGAATAGTTGTTGCTATAAACCTAATATTATGGTAAAAACGACTTTTTATGGTCTCATTACTACCAAAATGTCTTTCAATGACGGTGTCAGAAAAAGGATCTGAAATCGATGATAAGATACTTTCTTAATTGTTTCATATAATAATTACGTATAAAAATAATCATTTGCATTTTAAGTAGTTCATTAACACTAACACGATACTTTGGGTCCGCGGCCAGTGTGAAAGAATGGTACAGAATTATTATTTTTCTTTCTTTCAAAACTAGCTTCAAAACTACCTATCTGGTTTTCATAAAATTCACTCAAGGCAGATCACTCTCCTTTTGTTGAGTCCAGTAAGCGTCGTTGAGAGAGGTTCAACCGCGATGAATGACAGAGTAAGCAACTGTTTGTTCTAACCCTGTGATAATGGCATCGGCCTTTGTATCAACCCATCTTATTGTGTCAAGGTGTCACAACACTTTTTGAAATTCCTCTAGAGCTACACGTTAATTCCCTTTGCGAATCGTGACTGGATTTATTCACTGGAATTGGAAATAGGCCATAACCATACTAGCAGAATTATTCAGATTTTTACTGAAAAATAAAAGTTGCCAAACTGTCCGTCATCTCGTATCCGTAAATTTCACTCACAACAATTTGGCTTACTTAATTTGTCAAATCCATTCAGGGGCAGTGGGCGCTCTAAAGCCACTACTGACTTTACCAGAAAAAGCCTTGAACATATAGACACTAATAGCCATGGCCTTAAAGTCTTCTTTCTTTGATAGTTAAGTGTTGAATAATCTTATTACATTCATGATTCCACGCAGAGCAATTTTTTTTGTCTTATTTGTTTTTGTTTTGTTTTTTGTTTGTTTCTATGCCTTGTTGTTGTTATTGGAGGGCGAGGTGGGAGGAGGGTGGGTGCTTTTGATTTTTGTTGTTTTCTATTGTTGTTGTTTGTTTTTGTGTGTGTGTATTTCTTTTGTATTCTATTTTTTTATTATTATTATTGGGGGGGGGGGGGGGGGGTTGTTTCGTTAGAATTTGTTTTTTATTATGTGCCTGTTAAGGTCGCTGTTGAGGGCAATACCCAATATCAACTTTTTGTTTATCATAAAACCTTTGACGAAGCAATTCTTTCTTGTTTCTAAATGAAAGTGTGATTATAATGAGTGATGAATCCAGCCTCTGTGATAATGGTAACGAATCTGATTGTATATCAACATCATTTATCTGCTTAACTCTATCTATATTATTTCCTATTTTTATATGAATAGATACACTACATTGCATACCATATAATTATAACAATTACATAGTTAGGCCACGACTATAGTGTCACAATGACCCAAATTTCTCTGGGGGGAAAAAGCTTGCAAATTGAGGTATCATAGAATTCTTGAATTTCAATCCCAGTTGGACTTTGAATACACTGAAAAGCAGTGAATAACAAGACTGAATGTGCAATTTTACTCTTTTTCTTTTGTGGCATCGTGGTCTAGTGGTAGACATTTGGGCTAGTGATCGAAAGGTCCCAGGTTCGAATCCCAGTTGGGCGTGATGTTGAGTTCTTTGGAAAGGCTCTTTCTTTTCATGCATTTCCTCACCGTACTCAGGTGTAATTGTAAATTGGGTACCTGGCTAAAGGTACAGGAATATCTTGTCAGTATGCTAGAGTGAAGGGCGTTTCATCGGGTCGCACCTCTGTTGAGAAGGATATTGGATTGCAATAGTCTGCCAAGTAAACTCTGTAAAGCGCATGGAGCACATTTATTGGGAACGCGCTATATAACAACGATCTTTACTCTTTACTTTTCCAGAAAGTTTGGATCCTTCTGCCACCATGGCTGCTGCCTTATATTTATGTTCATGTGATATTTACGTGGTTTCATAATCTTCTTCATTATTCATTATATTCTTTATGATCCAAAATTATTTGTGGAACTTAATTTATCATTAGGATACGTCTACTGATTTCATAATCATCAATACTATTAGATTATCATTTACATTTTTTATACTACAAGTGTCATCAATATATTATCATCACCATCAGCATTGTCAATGATTAAAATTTTGTAATTGAATGATTTTATAATGCCGGTAGTAACATACAAGGGAGAGTCATTTCAAGGATATTTTATACACCTGTTTGCTCAGAACTTAATCCTATCGTGGTGAACATAATTATGATTCCATGTCATTGTCCAGCAAATGTGTGCTTGACGAGAGAGAAAATTTGTCAGCTAGTAGTTTCAATCCTAGTTTCAGCCCAGAAGGCTTTTAAAAGACTGAGATTAGACTTTGCTGTGTGCAAATGTCGACTGTCATCTACTTTATTTAGATCACTACTCCCTTACTACGCATTATTAATCAAAACCCTTATAATTCAAAAACATTGAAAAAGAATAGAATTCCTGTCGTCAACCAACAACATTATAGAAATTTCTCTGGCTTACTGTCGTCAACCAACAACATTATAGAAATTTCTCTGGCTTACTGTCCTCAACCAACAAAATTATAGAAATTTCTCTGGCTTACTGTCGTCAACCAACAAAATAATTGAAATTTATCTGGTTTAATATGCCATTGTCAACCCATAAAAGACCAACGGTATAATCAACAGTGAAAGGGGAAAAAAGGGGGGGGGAGGGTGTTGATTACAGGAATGAATTAATGAACAGATGGAGATATATTTGTAAAAGAGGGTTTATAATGATAAGTATACTACGATTATTTTACCATGAATTTTGTGCTATATTCCTTTAGTATTATATCATCAGGGCAAAATTAGAGGAAGGTAAATTGATGATTTTTAAAAAAAAGAAGAAAAAAAAAAAACCCGAATGGCATAAAACACGTAGAAACAGATTATAATAGTGAAATCGTTTGCGTCCGTCGTGATGACTGTCCAAAAACTATTATTTCCATCACAAACCTGCAATAGCTGAGTGGCGGCCTTAATATAATTGCATCCTTGGGTTTTTTCTGGACTAGCAGTGCCATATGAACATATTATCTCACACTAAAAAGTATAGACATTTGACAAGGAGCAAGACCATCTTACAACCTGAACTTTCTTGTTTTAGTCGAAATAAACAAGACAGGATATGTTGTCAAAACTCTTGAAAGCTGATAGTTAGATAAAGAAAATACTTTAGTGTAATCTGACGAGTGAAATAAAATGTTGTGTTTCATTTTGTTGCTAAATGTTGATCTAAACCAGATTTAGAAAGTCTAGGTCTTTGAATTTTGTTTGTACATAGTAAGAAGATTATTCTTTCCATACATATGCACACTCATACATAAACACACAACTACGCAATAAGAAAGTTTCTTTTCTTTTCATTCTTTCCCTTTTCTTTTTTCTTTTGTTATTGGGGGTTGGCTTTTTCTTTTCTTTCTTTTTTTTTTCTTTTTTTTTTTGGGGGGGGGGGAGAGGGTGCTTTGGTTATTGTTTTATGGGGGGGGGGGAGGTGGGGGGGGATTCGATTGTGCTGGTATGGTTTTATTTTAAATTGCATTCATTAGAAAATATAATATATATAAATCAAATTTAATCAATGTCTCTTACAGCGTGATTGCTTTATTCATCAAACCGATGTTTATCAGAATATAAGTACCTCCGACTGTGGGTTTCCAATACAAATGTAAAATAATAATGATGATATAGTTTTAGTATCTCATCACAGCTATGCCTGTGCCTTGGGACCAAGAGAGATAACTCGTGAATTACAACCCCATGTTATTCTGTTACTCAGTTTATCCTAATGGCATAATGATTTATGACATTTTAAATATTTAATGTTCCCCAGTAATATTTCCAATTTTTCACTATATTGTTTTAAATAGAGAATTACAAAATTGTTGATTGTTCTAATAACATTCACCATGTCAATTTTTAAAATGTGCTGGTCCTTCTTTGATTTCATCTCATGTTGTTTCCATCGGTGTTACTTTCCATGTTGTCATTCTTATATTATATTATTATTGTTCCATTAACATATACATACATATGTTTATATGTATATATATATATATATATATATATATATATATATATATATTATAGCATGAGGAGAATGTTATTGAAAATTATTGTA
>JASKDV010192223.1:0-11486 GCA_032466395.1 Aegires albopunctatus
AGAAAGAAAGAGAGAAGGGGGGGGGAGCAAACTTGTAATAATAATAATAATAATTAATAATAAACATAATAATGGTGAACATTTGATATAGAACAAACCTCTCTAAATCAGCTTTGGGCACTTTACATTAAAAAAACCCACTACAAACAATGAGGACAAAAATGACTCATGCAAAATATTGACAGAAATATTTTAACAACTTCTTGAACAATCGACATTGCTTTTTTACATTACTGGACTAATCAAACTTAATAAATTAAGAGGGATAAAGCTTCATACTCAAGGTAACAACACCCATGAACTGTGCAAAAATTTGAGGAAGATATGATTCCATTCTATTACCCATCCAATTAGGGTCAGTTTGGATTGCTGCTTGCTGCCTTTCATTTCATATTATGCTTATCAGTTGACCACTCAATATAGAAAACTGAGGAGATCCCTCTTCCTTCCTTCCCCCTTCTCCCTCTATTTTGCCTTTTGCCTCAAATCACACGAAAAAAATGAAGTTTAAAATTCTATCCTTAAATTAATAACCTGGTCAATTTTTCAAATTATCCTTTTTAAAGGTTGTATTTGACTCCAATTAAAAATGTTCCCTGATTGATATGAAGCTATTGTAAAGAGAAAAGTATAATGTATTATTAATTTATACAATAAATGAGTAGTTTTAAAATTCCTTTGAATTAATATATATTTGATTGTTATTAAGGCTGGGTAAGAATCTTTTTTCAAGATACCTATATTTCGGTAAAAAGAAAAGATTACTGTAATCAAGGGTTGATTCTCTATTTCTCATAATTTCTTAAGAGAAAGAGCCATTGGATATTGTTCAGTTATTTTGGGTTTTTTTTTTTTACATATAAAATTAAAAAATCTTAAGGGATGATTGTTACTGAAAGAACTTGAAGGAGGGAGCAAAGAGAGAAGATGGAATAACCAATCTTATTCTAGTCTATTTAGGAATTGGCATTAGCAATTCTGAAAAACAATCTTAATTTCAATAATCTTTATTTTTCATTTAGAATGAATAAAGTATTTTGAATTGAATTAAATTGAATAGAATTGAATTGAGCCGAAAAATCAGTAGGCTTACTTGTCTCAATACTCTGTACATTTTCTGAAGATGAATTTACTAGTAAATTTTAAATTGTAATGAATGGAATGAAATAAAATTTCAAATACTGGACTAGGTTTATTCTTCTGATGACATGAAAAAGTATGATACATCAGATTATTCCATTAATGGGTGTGTACATGTAGGTCCAAAGGGAGGAAAGGTAACTATGAAATGAAAAAGCAAAAATTATCCAACAAGGGTGATAATCATTGACTGGGATATAATCATAAACAAAGGTAGAGGAAGCGGAATGGTTTACAAAGGTGGAAATCATGGAATGACTTGTCATGGGGAAGGCAGCTTGCTAGAAAAACATTCATTGTCACTGTAAAGGGGATATCAGCAGCAGAATCTCATACTGTGAAAAAAAGAAACGAATTAAAATAATGATGAGGATACATACAACTACTAGTAATGTTAATAATTATAATAATAATACAGTAGGCGCCGCATTCAATGAACTCGGACTGAACAAATAGTCAGCTTCAATGAAATGAATGGTAATCCCCATTTTCTTCTCTTAAATTTCTTTGTAATAAAACGTCACTTTCAACGAAGCCCCAACAAATGTAAAGTCTCATTCAACGAAGTCAATCAGGTCACTGATGGCTTATGGATGAACTCAAATCCTACTCCTGAGTGGGCTTGTTTCGTTTTTCTATGTGTGTTTTCGTACACACACTAGGCCACATGTAACAATTGACAATACATGGAGTAACATTGAAGATGACTCCTTTCTTAGTAAGTAGAACTATTTTGTGTCTTGTAGTCTTGTGTGTGAATACGTGTGTTCTCTCGCAGCTTAAGCTATAGACGTGACAAGGTTGTGAATGTGTGTTGGCACCGACGTTCCTTGGTGAAGTGCCAGTCGGCGCACTTCACGGTTTGCTTTGCTTTCATCATGGGTTTACATGGGATGCATTACAAGTGGGACCCTTTGCCTATAGACATGAGAAGAGGGAGAAGTGAGGTTCTAGCAATAGGCCTTTTTTGTGTTAAGATGAGATGCCACCCCCTTCCCTTCACTCTCACCTCTCTACTCTGCAATTAATGAAATAAATTTAAAAAACAACAAAAAGAAACTGAATGTATAATGGCAATGAGATGCAACGTAGGCAGACCCCCATGGGCACTATGCCTTCTAAGGGGAGCTAATCAGTATAATTATCACAGGAAGCGGCCTCTCCATGATTTTGGGCTTGCATCGGCCACGTCGCATTTAACAAAAGTCTTATACAACGAAATAGTAGCGCCGAGCCCGGCAACATCGTTGTATGCGACTTCCACTGTAATACTAACAATAACAATAATAATGATAATAATAATAATAATAATAATACATATATAAGAGTTTTACAATGACAATTTTCTCCCCTTGCCAACTGTAACAAAGAACACAATGACATGAGACACAAATACATTGTTTAGCAAGATACTCTATTCTTCCTTAATTGAAGAGAGATAATTCCAGGAGATAAATGAAAATAATTCAACAGAAAGGTTACTTACATTTGTCTTTTAAGCCTTGCCCAAAGTCTCGATAAACTATAAAACCCATGCCGAGAACAAGGACTCTAATTACAAGGGCAGCAGAAGCACAAGCTATCGTAGCTGATGCTAATCCTGATGCGCTGTCAATGTAGTGAGAAACCTGCAAGGATATAAGTCACGAAATAAATTTATCTTTCAAACTTATTTCTCAGTAACACTCTAGGTCTAAATTTCCATCAATTTTTACAGTGGAAAGATCTTAATTTGAATGCCTTGGGAATGGAGGAAAATCTTGAATTATGAAAAGGGAATTAATCCCAAGAAAAAATAGGGTTCAGGGTTCTTTTTGTGGTGATTGATGTCGGTGGTGATTGATGTCGGTGGTGGTGTGGGAGGAAGGGGAAAGGGGGGGAAGATTTGACTCTCAAAAATTCCAAATATAGAATTTCAATCCTTGGTGATTAATACCATGCCCTCTTTATGTTATGGGCCATTTTAAGTGTTGTTTGATAATAATTTTGAAATATTTTGTGGTGTTTTTATGGATTTATGCAGTTAATATTGCGTAAATCGTGAATTTTCATCAAAATGATTACTAAAATACTGTATAATAATAGCGAGATTACTGTCTTGGATTTCGAATAACATCAAAGTATTGAGCTCCACCTTTTACTAATAACATCATCTAATAGAAGTTGTGCCTAAATTGGCCTGATATGTTTAAACAAAATAATCAATATGAAATAAATATAAAGCTTTATAAAAGAATTATTAGAAATTGCTAATTAACTCCTTGACTACCATAAACTGATATATTAGCTTCCAACAATGGTGGTTTTAGACAACAAGCCAATTCATTGGCTTTGCATAGAAAACTTTAGTCTAATTATTTTGCCATTTCTATTATTAACATAGTTTACTCATTATAAACCATCCGGTAGATTCGAAATATTGTCTGCTGCAAGATTTTGTTTTAAAGTAGGAAAAGAATGAGGTTGTCAAAGATTGAATTGTTGCTTTTTATTTTTAAAAAAACAACAAAACGAACTTCAGTAACTCATATTATACAAATTAAACGTTTCAAACTAACCAACATTATAGTCTTTGTTTCTAGTTGCGATGATTCAGAAGATTATTTACCAAGAAAATTATTTTTAATCTATGTTAATTTTTTTACGTTTTTTAATCTTATTTTCTGTTCATATTTTGTAAATTTATCAAGAAATTATGAGTACAATTTAGTTTTATTAAGCTTCAAAGACTAGTGGCTAACTTTTAATATAGAATCTATGTCTAAACTCAAAATGGAAATTTTTTTCATTATTAGCGCTTGTGTTTTCATGTTTAATTGTTTGATTTTGTGAACATAAAATTAATTAATTTTGCTTGTTTGCATGTCTTTATGTCAAACAGTCAAAGAATTCATGAAAATCAAATTTACAGATTTCTGAACACAGTAATTAGTCGTATGACATCTTTATAACACTAAATCAAAAGATATATTAAGTTACAAAATCAAAAGTTCTAAACAATACCACAAAGTGAAAAAATCCTAGAATTGTTAAGAGCTAAAATCCAGCCATCCTTAAGCATTGCCAGAATCAAATCACTTAATACATATATGCTTTGTTATTGATCTTAATTTCTTAAATCACCACCACCACCACCATCATCATCATTGTTGTTTTTGTCATTGTTCTTATTTTTATTGCTATTGCTATCATCATCATCATCATCATCATTGTCATCATCATCATCATTATCATTATCATTATTATTATTATTATTATTATTATTATTATTATTATTATTATTATTATTATTATTATCATTATGATCAATTCAATGTTACTTCAATAATTTTATTATTATTATTATTATTATTATTATTATTATTATTATTATTACTATTATTATTATTATTATCATTATCATGTCTGCGCAATGAGCATGCTATAGTAGCATGGAAACATGCGCATTATAAGTGTCGGCCATCATCGTCATCTTGTTTCAACTTTTCAACTCACGTCGTACATCTTGTAAATAACATACGCCATTTCTGGTAAGCCAAGGGGGAAGAAAAGCAAGCAGATCTTTAGCTCATTTTTAAACTGTGGTAGAAGAATAAATTGAGGAAACATTAAATTAATTATTTATTTATAAACAATACCAATCAACAATAAACATGTAAAAGACAACATGCATTTTCATATGCAGATCAATCAATGATTGACAATGTCAAATGTCAAACATGAAGCAAAATGGAGCAAAACCTTAACATGAGCATTTTAATGGTTCATCATGAAAAATTGACTTAAGTTCATTACTTTTGTTCTTCCAATTTTCTAAAATATAACAAAAACAAGTGCAGTATAATTCACTTATATCGACATGCTTTGGGAACTGGATTCAATGTTGATATATAAAAATGTTGATAAATAAAAATATAAAAGCAAAGAGGGAAAAACAAGGGGAGGTCAGCAGTAAAAAAACAACATTATTTTTTTACCCGATTGCTTTCCTTGATTATTTTTCCCTGTGGGGAATTTTCTGCTCGTCAGTTTCCCCTTTTTTACATTTCTACAATGTAGTGCTGTAATAGCAATAGAATAAACTCATGTGCTGGAACAGAGCAGTAAACATGTCTACCTTCTAAGACATGCAGCGAGAGAATGAACGTGAAGCTGAGATGTAGGCCTACACAACTACACAGTCATGTCATGTAGATCTAACTAGGTTTCTTTGTAATGTTGAGCAAAGAAGAAGGTAGAGGGTTTTGGGACTACCGGTACCTTGCTAGCAATGCGAGGCGCACACTACACACCAGCACAAACTTTGCTACACCCATGCTTGTAAGGCCAGGTATGGCTGCTTGCTGAGGAAAAGGGAAAGGCGAGGCACTGACCTCAGCATGTGCCAGTGATGGAATGGGATGGGAATGAGGAGTGAGGGTGAGGAGGTGATGCCCATGGCATGAGACGCGCACGTCTATGAGGCACTGTACTGTGTGGTGTAAGCCTATTATACACTGTGTACATGGCCTATTATAGTTATAGCCTTGTGTGTCCATATACTTGGCGGGTATGCGAATTGATAAGGAACTAATGTGTTGACCGTTAGCATGACATTTTCCCCCATTTATGTTCATGGTCTTCGCCACGTACCCATAAGAAGCATGTCGATAAAGCAGAGTGGGCCGAAAATAAGTCGATATAAGAGAAGTTTTAAGTAGAGATATTGAAAGAAAAACTCTGTAACTGGAAAATATTTCGATATATCAAAATGTCGATAAATCGGCTGTAGATATAAGTGGATTATACTGTACATATAACCCAGAAGAAATCATAATCCTGAGTATATTACTTTTTTAATACAAATACAGCCAAACCTGTCCATATTGCTCACTAAAATCACAGAGAAAAGTGGGCGTTATAGACAAGTAGCCATTATCGAGAGAGGCTAAGGTATGGTAAGCAAAACTTTCCCCTTCTGATATCCTAACAATAAGCATCAAGGTTATTGTTATATCTTCTGTTGGTCTACAGACTTGAAGGAAGGTTAGACTGTATTAACAACCTCCTTTTCCGCCATAGAAGTGAAGTAAAATAAAGTAAGTAAGTAAAGTTTCCCATACTCATTACTGAGCGTATAGGAAATCAGGAGTAGACTCCAAATCTTTTAATGCATACAACTTAAATGTGGTCAACTTTACTTTTATTGGATATAAAGAGATCTAGCTACCCATTCATTGCTGAATTGACAGGGAAGCCATGACAACAATCTACTGGGACTGGGGGATTTGAACCCAGGGCTCACAATTTGGCAAACCAATGTTCTACTGACTGAGCTATCTAGCCTCTTCAGTCATAGAAATATATCGAGGTTTTATTGCAATCAAGTGCAAAGACCACAAAGCTTTTAGTATTAGCATGTATAACAGAACAAGTCCATTTCCTTCTGAACCAATATGGCCTCAGGAGTCAGCGCTTGTTCCAGTTTCAAAAAGGAAAAGTGGGAAATGCAATGTCAAATTAAATCTTGGACAGATTGCTACAGTGTCAAAGGTTTCACATTCAAAGTTTTTGAACAGTGCCCACTCATGCCTGAGTAGGACGACGAAGAATTTTTATAATTTATGTTAACTCTTTAACGCCAACCTTTTTAGCACACTTTGCCCATCCTACAATAGTCGGCCTATATAGAATTAATGCAGTGTGCGTTGCTGACGCTTCCACAGTAAAATCAAACAAGGTAGTGAGTATTGCTCAGGCTTTAAAGAGTTAAAAGAGTCTTTCCCAAGTACTCATTGCTATGTGTCAAGGCAGCCAGTAATTAAACTTGAGGCACATTAACTTATGACCAAAATCTTAACATTCAAAATTCTAACATGGATAAGCCATGGATAAAATTGTTTTGTAAAGACAACTTAAGTTAAATGCTTTTGAAATTAAGAAATGCAGGTGTTACCCCAATGTAGCCAAAAAAAAACCAGGCAATCGTAATGGCTCCACCCACTGACAGAATGACGATATCCTTGGTGTGAACCGACAGTCCTGATGTTAAGACAAGAATAACTATGCTGACCTGATGTAAGGAAAGTAAAAACATGACAAATGAAAAAAGACCTTCATTGTTCCTTCCTCCTACCCCTCCTCCTTCTTCTTCTTCTTTTTCTTCTTCTTCATCCTTCTCTCCTTCTCCTACTCCTCTTCATCATCATCTTCTTCTTCTTCTTATTCTTATTCTCATTCTACTACTCCTCCTCCTCCTCCACCTCCTCCTCTTCTTCTTCTTCTAAAATTGAGTTCTGTAGTTCCTAAATTATATCCTGAAATATATTCAATTTTAACCATACCAATCCATACAAAATTAAAAAAATAAATAACAAAATAAAAATCTCTCTATATGCTAGTGTTCAAAACTAAGTGTACACTTTGTTTTTTTTGTTTTTTTCATATCAACATGTTAGAAATTTTAGGCACAAGTAGTACATTTTTATAAACTTGATTAATTCTCCTTTATTTTGGTGTATTTCTTGTTGTGGTTTCTAGATTGTACTAAACAAACAGCAAATTTTCAATATCATTGAAACGGAAACAGAGTGTTGCAAAATAGACATGTGTGAAAATGAATGGGAAACGATACTTGCTTTGAGAAAAAGGCAGCCTAAAATAGTGAAAACTTAAGGAGAATTAAATTCAGTGCAATAAATGTTTCAAATAATAATTTTACAATGTTTATTATTCTACTTAAACGGTTTCAGATTAATAATTTATGGACAGTAGGAAAATGTAAATTTGAAAAAAAGATAAACACAATGTGAATAAAATACTTAATACATGTACATCGTGTGACCGCCCTTTGAAGTAATCAAATTTGTAACTCTTCGCTTCACTGAATATGTCCAGGCTTTCACTGCATTTCTTTGGAAATATTATGCCAAATGATGGTTGCAATGAATCTCCACATCGTCACGGTTTCCTTAATTTTCTATTCCTAATTGGCCCATTAGATGGGGTTCATGTCAGGGGAAATGGCTAGCCAAGGATTCATAACGTTACTCCCTGAGTCTTCTAAAAATGAACAGTCGTGCGAGCTAGAGGAGCAGTTGCATTATCAGATTGAAATGTTTTTATAGGCATGATCCCAATAAATGGAACAATATCAAGAATGTGAATGTCTCTCATTTAAATCGATGGTCAGTGCACACCAACTCTGGTTTCCTTCCACTCATGTTTCCTCCCCAAGCCATAAGAGAACCATAATCATCCCATTTGACAGTACATGAAAGATGTCAAGGGTACATGTAATTGTCTCTTTCAATTTGAACTATGTTCATTGTTGGCATCTAATGGTGCCATAATGCACTGCATTGCCTGAAGATCAAGGTGTTTTCTTAATTCAATAAATTTGCAACACGAAAATTAAAACGGTCAAATTGAACGCATTGATCAATAAATCCTAACATGTAATATATCATTAGAAAGGACATTATATTACCTTTTTAAAGATGTCCACCATTGACATGTTAATTTCAAACGATTTCATTGCCATAATAAAAACAAAGTGTATAGTTACTTTTGAACACAAGTATATATCATAAAAAAGCAGAGATCTTGAAAAGAGAACAAATGCACACAAAAAAAAGTTTCTAAATTGAAAACAAAATTAAAAGCAACTAACCCCCAACTCCAGATCAAACTTAAGTAAATCCTGGAAAATATGGAGACGTTGCAGCAATGTCTGCAAAAGAGAGTTTGCTCCCACAGTTCTAAAGATAAGACTCTTTGACACATAATAATCATATGCTGTCTTAAAGCCAATGCTCGCTAGTGGGACGGCTAATACTATTGCAACAATCATCCGTGCCTGTAGAAAGAATAAAAATCTTCAATCTACATGAAATAGATGCAAAAAAATAACAAGAATTACATGATAAAATGAGAAGAATTATATGATGTAACACATAAACAGATTTCAACATATACGAACTGAACAATGTCATTGATGAATCCAACATACAATGTCACTTCTTAGAAAATTGTGGGTAACAATTAAAGAGTCATTTTATAGAATTAAAGAAAAAAAGAAAGGTCAAAAGAATATTTATCAGGAATACATTTAATTATAAACAATATCTTAACGGCTTTGAGACTACAAGATCAATCTGCTTTTCAAATATCCTTCCAGGAGTTTGTATCTTCAAATTTAAAAACAAAACAACAAAACCCACAAAAAAAGGACAAAACCCATTAGATCTACATCAACATAGCTTAGACAGTCAATATAATTCAATGAAAGAGGATTGTCACTAATTATAAGTTCAACTAATACATAAGAAATCTTCAAATGAAAATACAGTCCACCTGTTTTATATTGACATCGCTGGGACTGCCGATATATGTTGACATAAGTGGAATATGAATATTTATTAAATCAACTAATGGTAATAGAAATAAAATAGGGAACACCATCAATGCAAAACACAATACAAATTCAATGCAATCATTGACTTCCACAAATACTGAGGATGCATTAGGGACGCGATATCATATCGTGTGTTCTCATTTGTGACTTTCGCCAATTGATTTACCAACAATAAATAGCTCATTTGATTTTTGATTTTTCATCTGACTTTACCAACACAATGTGGATGTCAATAAAAGAGGTTTTTGTCAAATTTACGTCGATGTACAGTGAAGTACACATAATTCGAACTGGGATAGTTCGAATTCCTGGATAATTTGAAGCATCTCAAAGTTTAGGTTTTATATAATCTATTCTTAAGCTTTGTTTCACATTGCCCAGGCGCTGTGAATGCAACATGCTGCATCCATGGTCAGATCTAACCTATGGAGGCTTATATATCTATATATATATATACTTACTTACTTACTTAGTGATAGCGGTATTTCTTTGGTTTTACGGTATAGTGATTTGTTTGATATTCTGGTCGGGTATTTTATTCCAAGGACAGTCCTATGTTGTTTTCAATGAAATGTATCTAGTCTGTGCCCATCCTCCTTAGTAAGCGCCCATGTACCAGAATTATAGAGTAAGATTGATTTTACAAGAGTATTGTATATATTTAGTCTAGTGTTTAGTTTGCTTTTCTCATGTCTGTCCCATATGGATGTCAGTTTAAACAGGGCAGCATTTGATAGTTGTTTTCTTCGATAGATGTCTTCCTTATCTCCAAGCATTGAACCTACTTATTTAACTCTTCTCCAGTGCTCTCCATCGCTGGCTTTGATAAGGGTGTGCTCAGTTTTACTCGTATTTACTTTGGCAAGATGTTGTTCTATCTCGGCCACGTCCTTAATATTAGTGGAGGATATGAAGTCTACGTCATCAGCATAGGCAAGTTCATCTGGCAATGCTGTTTAGTTTAATGTGTTATTTGTCTTATCTCTTTACGGGCGTGTTCTAGATACAGTATATGGTAAAAAGGACTGGGCTTAGACTATCTCCTTGTGCTGTTCCAATATTCGATTTGAATGTTTCTGATGCTGTTGAGTTCTTTATTTCGATGCTAAGATTGGTGTAACTCAACAGGAATCTTATCATGCGATGTTCATCTTCTTGTACAATATCGTTCAAGATTTCCAGAAGCTGATGTCTGCATATGCTGTCAAATGCACTTGACATGTCAATTCCTGTTATGTATATCTCATATTTTCCGAGCATGTTTTGCCTATTAGCCATTTGTGAGTCCATGCTATATCTCCAGTGCTTCTGCCTTGCCTGAATCTACTTTGGCTGAGGTCTAGATATTTGTCGACCTCGTGTCTTGTTCTATTAACCACAATCAGTGACAGCACTTTTCTGATGGTGTTGAACAGTATTATTGGTCTCAAGTTTGTGACTGGACCATTTGGTTTCCCCAGTTTCTGTAACGCTATTAATATCCCCCCATTGATATTTTATGTTTGTGTGTGTTTCGAATATGTTGTTTAGAATTGATGTTATCTTTTTCCGTCCTCTCCTCCTGCTCTGTTATTGTTCAATTTATGGACAGAATTTATTACTTCATTTTTGAAAGGGTTCAATGTCTTCAGCTTGTTGATCTAGAAATTTACTTTCAAAGTGTTAATGAATAATGCTTTGTATTTCATTGACCTCTGTTACTAGTTTGTTGTTTTCGTCAAGGACGCTTGGGTTGTTGGATTTTTGTTTATTAATCTTTCTTACTGCTTTAAACATATGCGTATGATCTGGGACGGTATTTATTTCCTTGACTACGTTATCCAATTCTTCATTTTGTTTATTTTTGACACTTTTCTGAATGCTGTGTAGTATTTTATTCATTTCTTGTTTAAGCTCTCATTTTTTTATTTTCATTCTTACACTGTTCAATCTTAGGTCCTTTTGGGCATCT
>JASKDV010192234.1:0-11484 GCA_032466395.1 Aegires albopunctatus
CCCCCCCCCCCCCCCCCCCCCCCCCCCCCCCCAAAGAATCAAGTAAGATTTGATTGCAATTGTGCAGACTTTAAGAGTTTTACTGATCTGGAATGTATCATGTATCCATTTGCTTGTGTATTAGATTTTGATTAATTTTCTTTCTTCTTATAAGGGAGCCTGGGTCCGGCAGTCAGCTGTTGGGTTCATCACTGCTGTGGCCAGTGCCTATGACATTCCAGATATCTATTGTAAGCTCGTTCCACAGGTGCGGCCTTTTTTGACTCGTAACGTTCTTCAACTTCGTAAAGCGGTAAGTGTGTGTGAAATTTGCTTACATTCTTAACTGAAAATAAATTACCTTTAATAAAAAAAAACTGTACTCAAATTAATTTCTATAGTGCCCATCATCCTTGCAATGCACAATGGCCCTATAGAAGATTCACTATCAACATAAAAACATAATATTTAGATGTTGACTTCAGGCAAAAGAAAATTTCATAATAAAAAATTAATCCTATAACATTTGCGAAAAACATGTATGAAAACATTCTACTTGTATATTCAGAATTAGACTTTTACGCTGTTAAAAAGTTGTACACTTATGCATGGATAATAAAAAGCAATCATGTGATAAAAGAATACAGTTGTATTGCTTAAAAGCCTTTCTATGAACGTCAGTTTTAAGGCGATTCTTTTTGGATTTGAAAGATGTAGCATTTTTGTTTTAACCCTGGCCCTGTGATTCCTGTAAAAATGTGCCTCACTTTCCATCCAAACCCTATTATAATAATTGCAATTGTGTATAATTGCAGGCAGTTACATACTTTCGAGAGAACATTACCTTTGGGTACAAAGTATTTGCTGCTCACCAGAACATTGAGTTGCAAATTTGTATAATTGCAGGCAGTTACATACTTTTGAGAGAACATTACCTTCGGGTACTAAGTATTTGCTGCTAAACAGAACATGGAGTTGCAAACTTGTTACAATGCTAATAACCCACCCAACTGTTGTACTTACATATTGCATCATATTTCTTTAGACCTCAGAAACCACACTGTAGTTATCAATCAAATTATAATAATAATGTATTTATACAGCTCCTAAAATCCATCAATTTATGCTCAATGGTGCTTTACAATAGAAATCGACAATACAAAGTTTCTAAACTCAATATGAATAATAAGATATAGGTACAGAAAACATTCCACCCAAAACGGAAATGCCACCATAATTATGCATCATAGAACATTGTGATAATTATAATTTAAATAAAAGCTCATTGAAAGAATGTTAGCAGTGTATACTGCCATTAAAATAATTAGGCTCAGCCCATCAAAATGGTTTCAAGCAAAGAATGTCACACTCTATTATTCACTATGTAATGCTTTCTATGGTCTGAATTGAATTATGATAAAACATTACTATTCTCTGGTCCTCTTGTTCATGGTTGGATGTTTCCATGATGATGACTTTAATATTCATAACATTTTTGTGAATTTCTTTTACCGTCTTGGCCCAAGTTACCCCTTCTTATTTTTTCCTGGTGTTGATTTGCCATTTTCGCTTGTAGACGAAGAAAAAGTGGTAATACCTACACGTGCATCACTGTTTGAAAGGGATGAGTGATATACATAATAAGCTAAAAATCTTTAAAATGACTTATTTGTCTATTCTAAGAAACAGATCTCATATTTCCTTGAAATATGCTATTCATGTCTTTCTTTTTTTTTTTCCTCCAAGGATGTATTGTTGGATGCGTTAGATGTGCCAGTTCCAAGAGAGGTAGTAGATTACCTCCTTCGTTCACCACATTTAGATGCAGTGTTTGATGTCATCACCAAAAATGTCAACATCAGAAGGGGAATGTCAAGGCAAAGAGGGCCCGCCTCTTATACAGAGCTTGATGACAACTTGGCTCAGGTTAGGGGGAATGTCCTGATTATTGTTACATGACACTACTTGCTACTTATCAATGTAATAGATATGTATTTTGAAGATCAGGATTCATGAACAAAAAATGTGGGATGATACTGAACAATACAGAACTGTCACAATCATTTGTTGTTTTGGGAATTTATTTATTTTTTGAGTTTGAAATGTGATAAATTTTGGAAAATATGCCATTATTACCATGATCATTTACAAATTGTTCTCTTGCTTAGTGATGATTTATTATATTTGCAATGATTTTTTTTTAATCTTTCCTTTCTATTTGTAAAGTCAAAACCTGATATTTTACTTTTCAGGTCTTCCGCAAATTGACTTCTCTTGGCATGACCGACAAGATAGAAATAAAGTTGTTGGTAAGTAACATGGTTTAATGAGTTTCCACTAAATGTGTTCAATGCGCTTTACAAAGTTACCCTGGCAGGCCATTGCAATTCAACAACTCCTAGAGTTGCATACAGAGGTGCGAGAAGAGAAAGTTTAAGTTCAAGGGATTTTGTATTTTTGAATGTTCTGCCTCATTCTGCTTTTGTTTTAAATCTGTCTACTGGCTTATAAAGCTAAGATGGATCATAAGGACTTTTCATGTAAGGAGATTTTTTGTTTTTTCAAATCATTAGAATTATAAACTAAGCCAACAATCAATAATGCATAGCTAAAATTGATTGATTTACCGCAATTTACTCCAAATTGCATTGAATCTTGAATTGACCACAAAGAAAGAAAATATACAATTGTTTTATTCCATTTTTATTTATTTATAAATTGATTTATTTATGCTATTATTTTTTTAATTAATTAATGTATTTAATTATTTTTGTTTCATTTCAGGCAATGAAAGACTTGCTTTTGAAATTACATAAGAATAGAGCTGGGTAAGTCATCTAAAAAAATTATTGTTACTGTAACCTAATGTTTAGCCTTATCTTCATATCTTAGTGGGGGGAGCGGAAAGCTCAGTGGTTAGGGCGCTCGACAACCACGCCAAAGGTCCCTGGTTCAAACCCATGCAGGCTTGAATTTGAAATCCAAATTTGTTTCGGGTTTCCTTAAGTTGCTAGGATAAAGAGTGCCAAGTCCTATCGGAGACGCACTATAATATCTGAGGTTCCATGTGTATAATATACGCATGTAAAAGAACCCTTGGCTGTTTACAAGGCAGTCTATGAAAACCCTGATATCACCAAAGTAGTGGACATGGGTAAAATTCAATACATCATCATCATCATATCTTAGCTCAGAAATTTAATTTGTTGAAATAAGATATATCTTTATTTAGTAGTGGTATTAACGACATTTGTATTCGTCATTTTTTTTTTTCCTATAGTTTTTCTTTTGTTTTTATTAGCAGTATATGTTACCAAATAGAATTCATAATATATCCTTGGTCCCAAGGCTTTATCTACATCTGAATCAAACACATTTCCTCTGTTCATTTTCTTTCCACTTATTTGTCAATTTACTTCTCCTTTGCTTCATATTCTAAGGTCAATGTTTTTATTATACTTGAGTGTTGAAGAAAAGAGACACCTATATAATTGACAATACAATGGACATGAATAATGTAGTCCAAATTGTTCAACCAATAAATAATGTAATTATGAGAGCTAAAATATGACCTGGAGGACGACGCAATGGACCGTAAAACATGAAACAGCATTCAATACAGCAACCCTGCAGATTGTGGGATTGGCTGAAAGAAGATGACAATGAAGATAATGAGAGCTAAAATTTATTATTCCATATACATATTATTTTTGTTGATTAAACTATGATTTTTTGTTTCTTTTTTAGCTCTTTGGAAACAATGGAAATGCCACCCTGGAATGGATCATCCGGTAATGGATCAATCAATATAACATCATTTGGCCGTCAGGTCACTAGGAGACATGCAGACTTAATGAGGAACCGAGATGTCAGTGCTCAAGCAGCACCAGCAAATTCTGGGTATAGTATATTTTTATCTCAAAGTGAAGGAAAAAGAAGCAGTTTTTTAATGTATGCTGATGAAATGTCATCAGAAAGGTTACCTACTTATGCTAGAGCAGTATTATGCTGGATTTACTATGACCCAGAAGAAGGGGAATCTCTTTAATGAAGCACACAATTTTTATCTAAAGTCATTTTGATTCTTAAAGGAAGAAATCACTTTGAAGCCTTTTATGCATCGTTAAAGAAATCATTAGAGAATGGCCCAATGCATATATGCGCTTGTTCAAATATTTGTGAAAGATTTCAAACACATAGGTGATGAGACTGTATCTCTAAACTAAGATGGCTCAGTTGACGGATGCCTTTTCAAAAGGATAAAGGTTCCAACTAGATAAAGAAAATGTTTTAGAGGAAGACAAATCCTTGACACATGATAGATTATTATTGGTAGTCTAAATTTTAATTTTAATTCCACTTATTCATCCCAGATGGGAAATTTGTCATTTGGTATTTACCGTCACCGAGCATCAGCCGTAGGAACAGCGCTGCAAATGTAGGCAATTCGTGTTAATGGCCTTGCCCAAGAGTTAAACATGTGACGCCAATGAGATTCGAACAAGCGATCTTTCGGCTAACCGTTCGGCTACCGTGCCACTATAGCTATATCCCTCTTTGCCTCGGTAATATTTTTATTGACAATTCTTTTCATTTACAGGCGTCCAACAAAGAAGATGAAGAAACAAGAAAGTGTTAACATGGTAACAAATTCATTTCTATCTTTCATTTTATCATTGATGCCTATCAATATGGTTTGGTGTGTTGGCTAGTAGTCTGAATGTACTTCTTGAATAATATATGCAAATGATTTCTGAGCATAATAATGATATGAATAACAAAAACAATATGCTTAATGATGATGATGATGATATCGAATACGACTGTCATTTCAATTTCAGCTCATTTGTAATGATTATTTTGATAATGAAGATCATTCTGAAAGTGCACCTAAGAGATAATTCACTAATGATTTTAAACCATTATCGTTATCTTTCAAATACCTTGATGTTTTCAGGAAAAAGTTAATTTTTTCCTCTGTTTTGTTCGATTCTTTCTCATTATTTTTCTTTTGCAACCAAATCTCTTATGTCATGCAAAACATAGCAAGAGGATATTTTTTCTGTTTTGTCCTCATGTTATTTATGATATTTCCCATCTGATTTGTAGAATCCAGAATGGAAGAAAATGTTTGGCAGTGATGAGACAGGAGAGTCGTCCTCCCTGTCCTCCTCACCTCAGTCTAATGCTCCATCTTTGGCAAGTCTTGGTCAAAGGCCAACCGATTTGTTAGCAGCTCCTGGTCTGACATCTCAGTCTACTTCTCCAAATAGTAGAGCTTCAAATCCAGCTGACGCTCTTCAGTCTAGCCTTGAGTCTTCACTTCAATCACAACTTTCAGTCGATAGTTTCCAACGTAATATCTCTGTTTACTCCGATATTGAGAAACCTGTAAAAACAGGTAAAGTGGTTTTGTTTTCAACAAGTGTAATTTCAAATATTCTCTGTTATGATAAATGTTTGGGGGGTTTGTTTTGGTTTTTGTTTTATTTATTTATTTATTTATTTTTCATTTCTAAAATGTTTGATTTTCTTAAATATAAAGCATTATATTTTTATCACAAAGATTGATCTTATAGTTTTTTAATCATCATAATTCTTATGATCTTCAGAAGTTATCTCAAATTTCAATGACAATTCAAAAGATTAAGGATTTTATTACACTTTCTAAATACTTACAATGACTTGCTATGCAGACGTGAACGAGAAGGAGAATGACTTAAAACTGGTTAGATGTAGAATCATTATTTGAAATGATTTTGTAATAATTTTTTCATCTCTCAAAGTGATTGCCCACCTTTAATCTCTACTTTTTGCTCATGTATTTCTTTTAATGCGCATATAGCATGGTTCCCTCCATGTATATGTGCAGTAAAAGTATATTTATCAACATCGTTATTATTTCCTTTGTTTTTAAGAATTACCTGAATTGTCTCTAGTCATTACCAGATATGCCAAATGCAAATGGGAGCTTAGGGATCTAGTGCATCATAGGCGCCGTCAATATGAGGCAGACATCTTGTCTACAGATGTCATCTCAGGAATTGCCTGGGATTCTCAACATCCCCAAGACAGTTGGAAACCCAAAGGAATGCTGGTGGCTCATTTGCAGGAACATCGATGTGCCATTAATAGGTGGGAAATCATCTATGGAAGTTGACAAGTTCACAAGCATTTGGTCCTTGCTTACTTTCAACTTGTCACAAGTTTGAGAAGGCAGTAAAAACTGCCAATTTTTGTTTGTTTTTGTTTTTGTTTTTTTGTTTTTTGGAGGGGTGGGGGGGTTGTTTTGTTTTTTTCCAAACTATTTTCTCCCTTACAGTAATCTCATTGAGTAATCTTCATTTCTGAGTTGGTTTAACGATTCAGTGACACAATCATTTCGATTATCCCCCAACCCCTCCCTTCTTTCTCTCTCCCTCACTCTCTCTCTCTCCCTCTCCTTCCCTCTAACTCTTTCTCTTCCTCTAACTCTCTTTTTCTCTCTCTCTCACTCTCTCTCTATCTCAAATATGTGCTGCCACTCCACTCTTCTCCCACTTGCAAATGACAAATGCACCCAGACACTTCAAACTTCCCCATCATGCTTGCAATTATAGTCTGCCTTGTTATGTTCCCTCTGTCACCTTCTGGTTTTCATTATCTTTCCATTGCAAGTTCATTTGTACGTAATCAAAATGTGGCTTAAAGTTTGGACAATGTAACCCCCTGGTTATTGGACAATGCCAAAGAATGTTTACTGATAAAAATAGGCGCTCAACCCTTTGTGTTGTCTGTCATCTAGAATTTTCAGGGGTTTGGAGAATGGGTGTGGGAAATTTTAGCGTGCTTTGTGTGGTGTAGCCATGCTTTTTATGCAGGTTTAGATTATACAGCAAATAATCCATCAGACAGTAACTGCATGCCTTGAGGCAAGTACTGTATTATGGGAAAGGTGGAAGAAGGGAAGGATGATAATTAAAAAAAAAGGGAGAAAGTATAAGATGGGATGATAAATGGAGGACAAAAATTAAATAAGGGAGTTTGAGAAGGGGAGAAAAAGCAGTGATATTGTTACTACTTACTTATTTAGGGCCCTTCTGCTGCATAATCAACAGACTTTTCCGCCTGGGCTGCTTTGAGGATTGTTGAGGTGACAAATTTCCATTCATGTCGCTCTTCTGCATTGTCTCGGATTGTTTCAAGATCTTGAAGCGTTTTTTAGATTTTGCCCCACATGTCTGAGGTCGCGTCTGAGTGTTGTGACTATAGATGTTTTGGTCGTCTTGATATTGTTACTAACGATCGATAATATTAGATCAATTTATAACATTCCTATTAATAAATAAAGTAAGGTGAATTATTAGTGATAGCACTGAGGAAATCAAACTGCTTATTCCCTTTAACTGATTTAGACCTTATTTTTGAATGATTTTGTTGAGCTGAAAAGTGAAGGGGAAGAGGGAGTTGCCAGAAGCTTCTCCTTCATCTTTCATTTTTGTATTCCATGCGCAAAGAATCTCTATTTGATATAAGGAGATCTTTCATGTTACATGGTATGAGCCATCTTCTTGATTGATTTTTATTCTACCTAACAGGATTTCACTAAGCCATGACCACAAATACTTCACCAGTTGTGCCAATGATGGCACAGTTCGTCTTTGGGAGGTAGCCAAGCTGGAGGGTAAGACCGCTGCCAACAGATCCAAAGTTTGTCTCAATAGACAGGGTGAGAGCAATATTTTTTTCTATTTTGTTTCAATCAACAAATATAAACTTTTCATTTAGTGTTAAAAACCCCTATGAATTTGGGTTGATTTAAAAATGTTTTTGATCAGAACGCCCTTCTACCGCACAATATATTTAAAGGTGATAAATGAGGTTCATAGAGGAGTTCCTGGCAAGCCATTATACTCCAGTGTAGTAGTATGAGGCATTTCATCTAACATACAGACAAGATCTGACTACAATGTTGCCAATTACTCTTTTTTTTTTTTAAATAAAAAAAATAATAAATAAAATTCCAATTTATTTATCTCAGAAGGTAAATTATCATTTGGTATTTACTGTCACCAAGCGTCAGCCGTAAGAACACCGCCGCAACGTTGGCAATTTGTGTAAATAACCTTGGCCAAGAGTAAGTTAAACACAGTGTCTCTAAGTCTGCCACCTTTTGTAAGCGAGTCCAACAGCTTAACCATTTGGCCACTGTGTCACTTTCTTGAGTGAGATGAGGAAAATGCTTGTAAAAAGTCTTAACGAGATTTCCCTCTTTTCTTCGAATTAAGTTACCATGAATAAAATCATTCAGTAGTCGTCAAATGTTTGTAAAAAGTTCTTATGCAGTAATTGTTAGACACCTTTTACTTTTTCTTTATCACGCATTTAAAAATAAAAATAATGAATTAAAATTCCACTTATTCATCCCAGAAGGGAAATTTAACTTTTGGTATTTACCAACACCGAGCGTCAGCTGTAAGGACAGCGCCGCAAACGTAGGCCATTCATGTAAATCTTGCCCAAGAGTTAAATGCGGTGTCTCCAGTGAGATTTATGTATCTCTCATTTCCTTACCTTTTTTATAACTATGATTACTTTGTCCAGGTGGTAGAATCAAGTGCACTACATTTTTGGACCACGCAAGTACCTTGGCTGCTGCTTCAGACAACAATACTATTTTTGTGTACAAGTAAGAACTTTTCCATGTATTTCCAAATTTTATTACTTTTCTACCCACATCTATGAGTCAAAGTAGCATTGAATTACCTGAATCAAAATGAGCCAAGTCTTGAAATTGTCCGTAAGTGTCATGATCCACAGCGAAAAACTTCATTTTAAGTTGTATAACTATTAGAGGGGAAGTGCTTATTTTAGTTTCTTTGCCATGCAGTAAAAAATGCAATTATAAATCACATCTTGGATAAGATGCCAGTTTGTCGCAGGTTTTTACCCCTAGATTATTTTTAGCCAGTTCTAACTTAGCCCTCTGTGCAGGGAGATTAACATTGCCTTACTTTATATGAAATACATATTGCTTTAAGGATGATTAAAGGTTTATTCAAAAGTTACGTCAGATATGAATTGGCATAGTTCATCATATCTTATGTACTGGCTAGCCATGTTTATATTAAACTGCCTTTTTTCCTTTTGAAGTAAGAACTAAAATACAATAGTCCTATCTAGTGGCTATTATTTATCCTTGGGAAAAGTTTAATGTTGGAAGTAATCTTAAGCCATGGCTTATATTTATTTAATTTGGCATAACCAGGGTTTTCAAAGTTGTAGCCCATCCTTAAAACCTCAGGCACTAAGGAATATGAAAAAAGGCTTGTTTAATTGAAAGGGGTGCTCAATTTTTTGAATTTGTCATGAATTTTTAATCAAGATATTTTTTCGGATAATATTATTAAGTTGCTAATGCTGTCCAAGATTGGTGGCCATTTTTGGACACCCTGTATTGTTGATATAGAATAGTAGTTTGTGTGACAAAAAAAATTAAATAATTACATGTTTATTTGGCATATTTTTTAATGGTTTTTTCTTAGATGAGTGGATGAATAATTTCTTTTTTATTCCAGTTTCAAACATTAAATTGTTGTTTTTAATTTTCTTCCAGACTTGACAGAGGTAATGTTCTAATAGAGACCAATCATGCTGTGGACCATGACACTTACGGACAAATTCAAGACTTGGCTCATTTTGATTCAGGTAATGCAACGCTATTTTGACTCATAGATGTGGGTAGAAAAGTAATGAAATTTGGAAATACATGGAAAAGTGTTGCTTTCCTTTGTATGGTGAATGATATTCTATTCCTTGTTAGTAGTTTTTGTTTGTTTTGCTAGGAACGAAAACTTCATTTTAAGTTGTATAACTATTAGAGGGGAAGTGCTTATTTTAGTGTCTTTGGCATGCAGTAAAAAATGCAATTATAAATCACATCTTGGATAAGATGCCAGTTTGTCGCAGGTTTTTACCCCTAGATTATTTTTAGCCAGTTCTAACTTAGCCCTCTGTGCTGGGAGATTAACATTGCCTTACTTTATATGAAATACATATTGCTTTAAGGATGACTAAAGGTTTATTCAAAAGTATAAACTGCTTTTTTTTCCTTTTGAATAGCTATCATTTTATTATGATGTAATTTTATTATTGTGTCTTGTGATCACTCTGAATGAGATTTCAAGCTTGGTCGCCTAATGTAAGCAGCACTATTCTTTCGTGGACGAAGCAATTTGGTGCTGCCATAAGTGTCTTGGTTGTATGCCCTCTCACAGCACTAGATTTTTTTATTTATTTTTTTTGTCCCCTCCCTTCATATATATGACGACTATGTTTTCTGAGAAGTGGCAGACATGTCCCTCACCTAAACTCTTAATTTAAACATTTACATTATGTAGTTTTTTTGCAGGAATATCAAATTCTTGTGAATATTTCTTGGGTTATTTCATTCTCAAACACCTTTTACTCATGCTTATACCATGTAATCAATACTTATATCTTGATCCTTATTTCTACCTTCTATCCAGTATGAGGTATCCTTTTATACAATGAAGCTTATATATTATTCCCTACAGCAGATAACCAATCATATTCATTCTTTGTTTTGATTTCTATAGGTGCCCACTCAGTTTTGTGTTATGCTACTGTATCTAATCATATTGTTGGATGGGATTTACGCAGTCCTTCTGTGGTGTGGTCTCTGAGAAATGATCCTAGAAATGGTCTGATCACTAGTTTTGCCGTCAATCAATCTCAAAGCTGGCTGGCTGCTGGTACTTGCAGTGGAACAGTTGTGTGTTGGGACATGCGTTTCCGGATGCCTATTAATAAAATACAACATCCTTCAGGTACGTTTACCTTGCAAGTGTTCATGGAATTGAGTGATACATCATACTGTTGATGAATTTTTTTTCTTTAAAATAGCATTGATTTAATATGAAAATCCTAGTCTATGCATTTATAATTGTTAATTTTCAATTTTATTATTTGTAATGAATCCTTATTGATATTATTCATGGCTTTTATGGTTGATGTAAATCTTTTTGTTTAAACTATACTGTACCAAGTTGTGATTGTTTTTTTAATGAGATGTTTGCACATTATATTTACATGATTATTATTTGTAACAGGGGGGAGGGAGGGAAGAAGCTCAGTGGTTAAGGTGCTCACCTAACAAGCCAAAAGGTCCCTGGTTCAAACCTGTGCAGGCTTAAATTTTAATTTTTTTGGGGGGGTTTCCTTCTTCCCCCTATCCTTAAGTTGCTAGGATAAAGAGTCGCAATTAATAACCAATAGCTCATAAAGATTAATTGCAACGGGGAATGAGCAGCGAAGACCAGATGGAAAAATGAAAGGCCGACACAGATGTAGGAGGAGAACCCAGGAGGATAGAGAGAGAGAGAGTGTGTTTGTGTGTGTGTCTATGTGTGTTTGTGTGTGAGTGAGGGAGAGAGAGAGAGAGAGAGAGAGAGAGAGAGAGAGAGAGAGAGAGAGAGAGAGAGAGAGAGATAAATATATATATAT
>JASKDV010192245.1:0-11483 GCA_032466395.1 Aegires albopunctatus
AAATTCAATACAACAACCCTTGGCTTTTTACAAGGCAGTCTAGGAAAACCCTGATATCACCAAAGTAGTGGACATGGGTAAAATTCAATACAACAACAACCTGTTCAGAATTAAATGTTACTTAAATTCATGAACTTTCTATTATTATTTTTTTAATTTTTCAAAATCAACAGAGGGAGTCTGACAGAGGAGGAGTGTCGGGTCTTTATGAAACAAATTGTTTCTGCTATAGATCACCTGCATCAGTCAGATATTGTTCACAGGTAAGATGATTATGGTAAAAAATGATATTGTTCACAGGTAAGATGATTATGGTCAAAAAGGATATTGTTCACAGGTAAGATGATTATGGTCAAAAAGGATATTGTTCAAAGGTAAGATGATTATGGTCAAAAAGGATAATGTAATATTGTTCACAGGTAAGATGATGATTATGGTTAAAAAGGATATTGTTCACAGGTAAGATGATTATGGTCAAAAAGGATATTGTTCACAGGTAAGATGATTATGGTAAAAAATGATATTGTTCACAGGTAAGATGATTATGGTAAAAAATGATATTGTTCACAGGTAAGATGATTATGGTAAAAAAAAGGATATTGTTCACAGGTAAGATGATTATTATGGTCACAAAGCGTATTTCAGTCGTGGTTCGCTTGTGTCACTATTAAGGGGGACCAGGAAAAGAGGGGGAGGGGGATGAGTTTCGACTTGTGAAGATGTTAATGCGGGGCAGTGGTTCTCAATCTACCGCGCCGCAAAAGCGATAGGCCTAGGCCTCCTTATAGACCAGTGGTTCCTTAACACCATGCTGCTGGACAGTTCTATGGTGCAACAGTACAAAGAAAATGTCCTACCATTTTAATAAGTGGTTCGTATCGAGCGCTCATATACACAGCGCAGCCGAGCTCATGGAGCCTTACATTGACTAGTTCACTCCCTTGATCAACAGCAACCTATCATGAATGCATAGGACAAGACCTACAGCCGATTAAGCATGGTTACATTTTTCGAATACGGACAACTCTGTCATAACAGCCAGGTACTCATTCACGTCTGAGTGGAGTGAGGTAAGCGGGACAAAGCATCTTATTTAAGGACGCATGGCCAATGACAAGTGGTTGTCAATAAATTTTGCGCCTGGCCTGATTAGATTCCACCATATCATCGAGCCAATGTCGGTGATGAGTGTTGATGGATGAATCTCCTGCGTTAACCTCTAGGCTTCTGGCATTTGTCTCAAGCATAGTCGGTGCATCGGATAGCATTACTAATATATCAATATGGCACGGTGTCCGAACGGTTAAGCCGCTGGACTCACATGCGAAAGATGGCGGGTTCGAATATCATTGGAGACACCGTGTTTAACTCTTAGGCAAGGTTATTTACACGAATTGCCTACGTTTGTGGCGCTGTTCTTATAGCTGACGCTTGGTGACGGTAGATACCTAAAGACTAATTTATCTTCTAGGTTTAATAAGTGGAATTTTATCTTTTATTTTTAATAAAAGTCCCATTTTATTTTCAGAGACATCAAACTGGAAAACCTTCTCTTGGACAGCCACAACAACGTCAAACTGGTCGGTAAGTTAGCCACGCGGACAAGCCTAGAATGTACAACAGTTATATGGATAGCATTGATGTACAGTCAGCCCCCTCCGTTCTCTGCAATTTGTTCGCATTAGAGAATTTTCCGGATTAGAGAAAACTAAGAAAGAGTATTAAAAAAATCTCTTCCCAGAAAATCGTACGGAAATACGGAAGTCCGGATTAGAGAGGGCTGACTGATTTGAATTATACATATACAATAGCAAATGGTAAAGGTTTGAATCAGAGATTTTTGGAGCACAATATCGTAGATGAATCACATAAAATCATATATTACGTAATAATAATAATGATAAAAATAATAATAGTGATAAAAATAATAATAATAATAATAATAATAATAATAATAATAATAATAATAATAATAATAATAATAATAATAATAATAGTAAGTTTATTTGTATAGCGCATTCCCTTCTTAGCTCAGAGAGAGAGAGAGAGAGAGAGAGAGAGAGAGAGAGAGAGAGAGAGAGAGAGAGATCATCAGGTAAGGAGTCTTATCGCGCATGGCGAGAGATACCACTGGCCGACGCAGTGGCTTCCTTGCTGAGCCCGTCTAGATTTAATATATAGTATGTCTATGGTCAAAACAAAAGAATACATCCTCCATCATCTGATAGAGAAATCCATTGTACTAAATCCCATATCAACAGCTAGGAAGAGATTACTATAATCCATAGCAAGAGAATACACAGGACTGCTGCAATGATTGCTGTAATAACACTGAAAAAAAAAGATAGAAAGAATTTAATAATAATAATAAGATACAAGTACAAATTGAGCTTGAAGCAACTTAAACTAGATCTATGTCTGTCTTTTAGATGAACGGTCTAAAGGAAAAATAAAATGAATCAATTTTGAGTCAGGGTTGTTGTTTTTTTCCTTCTTTTATTCTAAGGTTATTGCCTCTCCTTTAGATTAAAAATTCAAAATTGTCTTCACGCACAACCGATTATTTCCTTTATCATCATGTTTGAGAAAGAATTTCATTAAAACATGAACCAACCATAAGTGTGAATTGAAAAAAAATGCTTTTATGATCTATTTGAATAATTTTGAAAATCCTTAAGGCTTATAGACATTTCATAAGGAGGTGGAGAATCAAAATATTTAAGTTAAAGCGCATTTCTCTGAGTCAAGGTAACTTAAATAATGAGATATTTCCTTAAATAAAATATGAACATAACTTGAACTTTAATTCAGTGCTAGAACTAGAAAATATAGAGATTGACGGATTAATTGATTGAGATATTGATAGAAAATAGATTGACAGGCAACTTAGAAAACAAAATTAGATATCCCTTTTTAAGAATACTCTCAAAGAAACTTTGGAAAAAACAACTGTTATTCATTATTAAAGACTTGAGACTGACTTTCGTTATAGATGTCATGAGTCCAAACCACTAATGAATTTAAAATATTTCTTATAAAAAAAAAAAAAAGAACTAACAACGCTAATAATCTGAATTAAAAGACAAGCAGAAATCTAGTAAAGAGAAATAGCTGTCAACAATGACTTAATTGGTGATCATAGTGACAAAATGAGCAAGGCCTCTTTAGGTATGAGTTTAAATCACAACAGCTTAAGTTACTTGTGTTGTCAAGTCCATTTTGTGTGAAATAAAATTCATGACGGACTGAATATACAACTGGGTTTTTTTTAATTGGTTCACTCTGCTACTATGACCATAGCTTGCACAAAAAATAACATGAAGACCTAGATCTACCTGGACATGCTTCCTGGATCTTTTATCCCACAGTCGCACCAAGCCATGTCTTGATGTACCAACAGCAATGGCATTTCCGCCATCTGATGCCAAGGAATACAGTGTATAATCATAGGGTTCAACCCACTCAGACACACTGAAAGATTCAAGGTGTGAATACTTACAATATACCTAGTAATTGCCAGTTGAGCAATTTTACAAAAATGTCTCATCTTGAGTACTCATACAAAATGGATTTAAAGTATTTTCGACACAAATTATTGGATTGAAACACTTTAATTCTAGTCTTGAGTAATCAACGTGTAATAGCATCCGATTTTATTTTGTACATCAACAAAGCGTTCTGCTTACAATCAAAAGACTAGGAATTCAATTCCACTAGGACTGAGTCTGAAATTATGTCCTTGAGAAAGTCTCTTAAAATTATTTTACCTTATCAAAATTAGGAGGGAAAAAAAGGAGAGGCCAGTAAAGAAAGCAAACAATTTTGTCTATTTGCTAAAAGGAAAGTGCTGAGGTGGCTGCGCTCCTGAATGCTTTCAAGGGAATTGAGAATGTATAACGTGAAATAGCCTTCACGGGTTTGATTAATATACAGTCAATGAGTCTAAATTTGTTGAGGACATACAAATTGTCAATCCATCTAATTATCTGTACTTATCAACAAGGTTACAGAATCTTGCCAGCAGTTATGTGAAGGCACTTCATCATGAATATCTTAATGTCTGATTTCTTAAGGTAAAAATGTTGTCATTTTTACTCTGAACTTTTATTCCATGGTGACCTACCAGCTCTTGGTCCGTAAATCCCACAGACGAAGAATGGTATCATAGCCACAAGTCAAAATTTCATGTTGCGATTCAAATTTAATGCCCAAAACTCCAGCTCCGTGCCGATGATGCAAGCCAAGATTACCCAAACAATGTCCACTGAAAGATAAGTTAAAAATTGGTGAACAAACTATCAATCATTGAGTTATTTGGATAGATTTAAAGAAAATACCCAGAACCCATTTACTTCATTCAATGCTAGAAATAGGTTGCCATTTATGATATAATAAATATATTGATGTTAATTCATATAAAAATGAAGATAAATTTTAAGAAAACAATTCGCTTATAAAAACAACCACACTATCATGGGATATTTTCCAAATGAAAGTAATAACTTCAAGTTTTCTAAACATAAGAAATAATTTCTCTCTCTTATAAATCAAGATATTATAATTATCATGATAATTTGTGGAAAATGGCTAATAACAGACCATAATAAAGTATGGACAAGGTTTTCATTTTGTGTACATACCTTTCAATGTCCCACATGACAAGGGGTGGAGTGTTCAAGAACCCAGCAAGGCCAGCGATAAAAAACCTGAAGGAAGGATTGATGATAATAACAATATAGGGTTTACGAAGGCAACATTTTATGAGACCTGCATCCTCTCAAACCAATTTCCACACTGGACATAGATTAGGTAAAACAATGACTTTTGTAAATGATTGATTAGGGTTTTGATTTCTTCCGCATTATCAATGATTCATTAAAGTAAGGATGAAACGTTAATGAAATACATGGCTGCTTGCACTATGACCTAGGCAAGTCTTTTTTTAAGGAAACCAATGATCCCTGCATCCCAGGTAAATTGGGAAATGTGGATAATCGAGACGATTTTGTCCGATATTGATTTTTTCTCAATTAGAAAGGTTTCGTTGTAAAATCACAAGGTGGGATGATAAATCAAATAGACTTACCCTTCACATGGGGAAACCTGAAGAGACCAAACTCTCTCCCCGACATCAAAGCTCCTGGTAATCAAATCTGATTCATTGGTCTGATTATGTAGACAATTCATCCGTACAATCTTAAAAAAAAAAAAATGATAATAATATATGTATATATAAAATATGTAAAAATTTATTAATATAAAGAAATTGTAGATAACCATTCATATTTGAGGTATGTATAACATTTCGAAACAAAACACTGTAGCTGACATATACAGAGGTCCTTTGCAAAACTGAAATCCCCACAGCAAAAAGTTATCAAATTAGCTTCAATGCCTGATATTTTATTGTCATAACTGTGTTCAAATATGTTTTTACCTGACAAATTCCATCTTTAGATCCTGACACAATTGCTTGGTCTGTCAAGTCAACACATAAAATCTCACTTTTACTTTCATTCTGATAGCTAACATGTGATGAATCTGATGCTGTTGACCACAAGTGAACACGACCGTCCCTAAGAAGAAAGAAGAAATTTACATTAATGTTCTAACTTGAATCTTAAAAATCAATCACATGAGAAAACCTTCAATGGCATCTAACAACTCAAAGAATATATAGTCTAAACCCCGTTTTAACTGTTCTTGTTTATCAGTTGATCCCTTGTCCCCTGCACTTTGGGTAGATGAGATGCCATTAATTGTGTTAAGATTATAAGAAAGTGTGTGGGGAGACCTGCAGACAATCCCGGCAGCTAGGTTCATGGTGACTTTAAAACTCTGCTAAAGACAGCACCAGACAGAAACCCAAGACAATTCAAGATTTGACCTACTTGCTTAATTTTTCTTGGAGTGGACAGCACAGATGTCATGATATACACAATTCAAGATTTGACCTACTTGCTTAATTTTTCTTGGAGTGGACAGCACAGATGTCATGATATACAGAAAAAAAGATGTAGGCCTACATGTATTGAGGTAAGAAGATAGTCATAAGAAAGATAACAAATCCAGAATAATCTCTGTAGTGGGGCGGTTTAAGTCCAATCCATATGTTCATGATGGATGGTTCAAAGACCATATTAATTTCTTTTACAAAATATTATTTTACAGTATTTAAAAATAGCCAATTAATTTATTTCCTAAAAACTTGAGGAGCTCCATCTAATAAAGAAATAAATAAAATAAATAAATAAATTTTATTTTGAATTTCTTAGAGTCTTAAAAAAGAAACCATGCTTATGTGTCAGACTTTGTTCATTTCAATACAATGTAGTCTAGTCATGCCTCTCATGTCCCATGAGAATGCAAATACTCAGAATTAAAAAAAAAGATTTGCTTTTGTAATCTTTTAATTTGTCATCTGGAAAAACTGGCTTACCTGCATCCTGAGGCAAGCATATTATGCTTATGTGAAAAACGAGTTGCATCCATTGACATGCCATGCAAAGATTTCTTTTTGTTTTCTTTCCAGCCATGCCTACGATCATAGTGAAAATGACGAATGACATTACCAAAAGAAAACCACACACTTTTATCTTCCTTTTGAAGCCAAGGAATAAGCCTGAAATGAAATAATAAGTAAATCAATATGAGTGGGAAACCAGTATAGCTTTAATATAAAAGAGAGCAGTACTTGTACACTAGAAGAAGACACATTTATAAATATAATACAGTCAAACCTGCCTTAATGGTCACCTGCTCTTTGACAGACTTGTATTTTTAAAAAATTTCTTTAACTCTTTAAAGTGGTCACCAGGTCAAAGCAGCCATGGCCAGTCTTTTTTAAAGACAAACATGGGCATTTAACCTTTAACCTCTCAAAGTGATCACTATGTGACAGCGCTTTGAACAAAGTTATCCTGCTCAATGAATTATGTATTACATGACTTCTATCGCCTTCCAATCCCAATAAATATAATTTAATAAGCAAAGGAAACACAGGATAGACCTACCAGACTTATGACATGGCTAGATAATGGTCGCAAAATCTTTAATGGTAATAGGCCCTAAAATAGCCTTTGACGCCATTCTCTGTTCTCAGAGACCTCTCCGCGGAGTTTGGTGGTGATTGGCTCACGGTAGTTGCATAATTGATCCTAGTTCTTCCAGTATTGATCTAACCTATGTTTTAATATTAATATGTTATTTGATAATACAGTGCAAGCCGGTATTCGGAATGCCGGTTAATCGGAACCGCCGCTTAATTGGAATGATTCTCCGGGACAGAATTCTTCCTATATAAATTATACCCACAAATAGAAGATATATTATAATAAGTACATCACTGATGCTCATTGTTGGCAACTAGGAAGGGAAAGTTTGGTTATCGTACCTCAACCTCTCTGCATTGCGGTCACCTGTCTAAAACAACTATTTCTCTGTGATCGTAAGTGACTGCTTTGAAGAGGTTTGATTGTAAAATAAGTAAAAGAATATTCCATTTCTTTGTATATATATATGTCTCTCCTGTAGCTTTTCTTGACTAATTCTAGATAGTGATAATTTCTTTAAAAAAAATAAATTTCCCATTCTACTTTTCCATCATTCTTATATATATTATGATGTAAACACAAAATGAGAACTTACTTAATTCTATGCTTTGCCAAAAAACTGTGATGAAATCTGCCCTTTATCCAATTTAAAGAAAGTCGGCATAATTCCTTATTTGTGCAAGGTTTCCTGATGATGACAAAACAGATTAATATATTACAAGAGCAAAGAGTATAATTACGATTTTGCAATTATAAAAAGGAGATTCAGATCAATTATGAATTATAGAAAGAACCCTTTTTTTTTAATTTAAAGAGTTTATATAACAAGACATATAATACGAAAATAAAGACAGGAAATTTGAGGCAATCATTCAAATTCCAATAAAATTTCTGAGCAAAAGTTTGTCCCCAGCCAAAGAGTGCATCTCTATCTCAGCTTTCATACATAACTCATTGCCTCCCCAGCCACACCCTAACCAACTGAGCTGCCACCAGCTCCCAAGCAAAATGATATTTTACTCTGTACACAAATGAGCATAAATTTTCATTTTTTAATGTATCATTGAAAATTTTAGTGAGAGGAAAGATATATATATATAATGAAGGCAGAATCTACAAATAGCAATGATTAACATGGATAAGCTGGGTTAAAAGTCATCTAAGACAAGTGAATCCCGATTCGACTATTCTCGTGGATCACCAGGAATGGGGTGCTATGAGAATACTCCTAGCTCGTTAGAAATGATTTAAAAGATGAATTGAATATATCAAGTGTTACAATAATGTGGAAATAAAAATGGGAAGTAAGGAATTGGAAAGTATTGCAGTGATATTTAAAGATACGGTATGTATATATATATATTATATATATATATATAATATGTATCACAATTCATGGGAGACTAGGCTTAACAACTCGCAGATCATTGTTTTTGATACTTAATATCTGAAAGGCAATTTCAAACACATGGGGGCCTAGTAGATTTTATTATCTATTTTAGTATTCAGTCATTTACTTCACTGAGGCAATGAGTGATATATTGTCAAGCTTCAAACAAACCACAAAAAAACACAACAACTCACAAATAACAAAACAAAAAAGCACACTTAAAAAAACCCCACCCCCACAAGAAGTGGTTACCTGCATGATAATCCACTGTGTAAAATAGAAGTTCTCAAGTGTTGCAGCCAAACTGAATCCTTCGAACACATATGATAAAATCGTGTACACACGAGACAAAGTTTGCATAACTCATTTTTGTTGAGAAAGCTTATAATAATATATAATACGTCATCTGGCAAACTCAGTAATTCTGAGAAATTCTGATTATATCTATCATTATACTGTGTTGATGTTTGGCTCGAATGAGGAATATCAAGATCTAGATCTAGATCTAAATGTAGATCTAGCAGTGAATCTAGATGTAAGTGGGTATTATTATTCGGTGGTGTACTTTCTTCCTCACTCTTACATGTATCTGAATCTCTGGTTCTTTCCAAGTGATTTTCCCCTGACAATAACTCTTGGGGACTTGCTTCATTAGCTAAATCTGCTCTAGCCTTTTCTACATTACCCGCATTATGTTTTTTGTGAGCTTTCCCTCCACTGCTTGATTTATTTGTTAGTGTTGGTCTCGGTCTGTGGCTGTGTTCGTTTCTCTTCCCATTCATGTTGTTTGCTTTAAAAACAATAGTAACAGAAATACAATCTCAATTATTATCGATCTATCCTTTATGATAATCTGTGGGTTACCAATTTGTGTATGAAATGAACATACGACAAAAATACGCATCGTTTGGCTCTAGATCTATAAATAAACGAATTGTGCAATTTAACTACATTACTCAGTGACTAAACATGCCCGCGGCCATGATGTTTGTTTTGATCACATGACATTAGGACCAGGACTAAAGTTATTTTTCACGCTCTTTACAATCATTGAATTGGTCCCATTGGTCACATAATATTGCACATCACTTTGAAATCATTCACAAAACTATAGACATAAGAGCGTCCAGACTCATTGCGCAATTCAAGGACGCGTCCCCAATTGAAACCATGACCCACCATTGTTCTGTGGAACTCACTGGAGCGTGGGATCATCTCCAATGTGTGGTTTGATTACCGTTGATACATACACACACACACTTACATACAGGGTGTGATGACTTAAAATGTAAATGATTCCATAGTGCTATTGCTAAAGCGTGCGATGCAATGTGCTGATCTCATTTATTTTTATTTACTAATGCCATATCGGGTAGATGAGTAAACTATTGTCATAATATCAATTTTAATGAAACCTATAATTATAAATATAATAATATTGGTAACTGCAGTATGATGGTGTGATTTAAACAAGGAAAAGATTGCTTCACTAAGACACCTGCGTACATTTTCCCACACACACTTTATGGGAGAGAACGGCGACGGGTCCCACAGCTAAATGGCGTGTCCCGCCAGCTCGCCTTAACTCGTCCTTATCGCATTGAGTCTAAAAATACGTAACATGTCTCTTTAGTACGTAGCGTTGGGTCCTATCATCGATCAAGGTCACAAAGAGAGCAACAGGGGTTACGAGAGTTGGCTCCCTTGTTCATCTTCTGAATCCCAAACAAAACATTCGACATTTGGCCGAGATCTAGTTATGGCAAGGCTACCTGTGGGGTTGTCTTGTTCAATCTAGGATCTGGTTTTCTGTAATAGATCTTGTTTATGTTTGTGGTGATAACCAAGAAGAAGTGAATGTTGGAGTATAATTTGATGCGAGGAACGAACACTCATTTCAGGTAAACGTGACATCCTAGATCTAGATATCTAGAATCTAGATATCTAGATCTAGATCTAGATCTAGATCTAGATCTAGATATATCTAGAATAGATTCTAGATCTAATCTAGATCTATATCTAGATCTAGAATCTATATATAATTTAGATTTTAGATATCTAGATCTAGAGATCCAGATTTAGATCTCTAGATTAGAGAAATTTAGAGACACAGCTCAACTTTCTCCTGTCTGAAAAAGGCATGTAGGCCTATTGTTTGCAAAAATAGATACAGAGTCTAGATCTGGGAGATTGGAGAAATTTAGAGACACAGTCTGCACAACTTAATCTATACTAGATTCTAGATTATCTAGATTTTTGATATTAGATGTTTTGGATTTATTGCAGGTTGGAAATCTTGTGGCTTTAATGTTCATAAACGAAATCTAGATGTCTAATTTCTAGATCTAGATCTAGACTAGATCTAGATATATCTAGATTTAGATATCTAGATCTAGATCTTGATCTGATCTATGATCTGGCTGTTATTTGCATTGATAATCTCCTAGATCATCTAATCTACTTCTAGATCTAGTATTATACTAGATTCTAGATTTTCTAGATCTATTATATCTATTTACTTTTTTCAATGCAGCCACTGCGAGGCGTGCTTTTAGAGCTAAGCGCAGGCCGTCCGCCGTGGCCTTCTTTCGAAGCGCGTGGAACGAGAGTCTCGTGCGATACATGTTTTTAGTACGCAAGTCCATCACATACCTATTCTGCAGAGCGCATGTAATTCCCATGGAGCATGTACTAAGCTGTACCTAGGCTCACGGCTGACTCTTGTGAAGCGCGTTGCGTAAGTTGACATGTATGACGTTCCTACATTGAGCTCAGAATTGGCAAAAGATGTCTGTGTGGCCTAGCTATCCCATTATGTTGCAAATATAATGCAAATAAAGATTAAATTGTAGACAGGCCTTTTAATATTTTCAAGCAATCAACACCCACAAACTGATGCTAAAATAAACAGCTAGATATCTAGATCTAGAATCTAGATCTTATTATTATTGTAGGCCTACAGGCTGGGATCAAAGAAGAGAGAGAGAGAGAGAGAGAGAGAGAGAGAGAGAGAGAGAGAGAGAGAGAGAGAGAGAGAGAGA
>JASKDV010192256.1:0-11481 GCA_032466395.1 Aegires albopunctatus
TGTTCAAAAGCCTTGTCTTATCAGTCTTACTATATGGATGTGAGACCTGGAAACTGACAAAGGGGGAAGAAGAAAAATTTGACACCTTCCAAACCAAGAGCTTGATGGGGATTTTCAAGATAAGATGGCAGCAGCAAGTCTCCAACAAAATTTATAGTCTTAGAGATGGCAGAGGCGGAAAAGACCAGTGAGGAGGTGAGAAGACGGGGATGGCAATGGATTGGGCATGTGCTAAGGAAGTACAAAAGTGATGATTGTGCTGTAGCTCTTGGATGGACCCCCAAAGGACTAAAGAAAAGAGGACGCCCAAAGACAACATAGAGATGAATGGTAGAGGTGGAGCAAAACAGAGCAGGCTGGAGCACGTGGAACGCTGCACGCTGCCAACAGCACAAAGTGAAGGGCTGATGTCTAAGCCTTGTGTGCCACCTGGCACAAAGAGACAAAAGGTTAAGGAAGAATGCCCACCAATACTAATTTGTACCCAGAACCTGTAGAAACTGGAATAGTTTACCAGATAGCATCACCTCAATCAATTCAATGAACTTATTTATGACCCAGCTACCTTTTAACATGGGTCCTGCCCAAAATGGAGTAACTTAAAGATACATCATAAGCGGCATTTCTGACTGAAATGTACAATCACCCGTATCGCATGGAGCACCTCAAAATTCATTGTCAACTCTTCCGACATAGTGATTTGAGTGTAAGCTCGTACCCCACAAGCTATATTTTTATGAATTTTTTAAATATTTCAACTAATTGTTGTAGCCTTTTGAGATGCCTTATAATTTTCATTAAGATAAATTCAATATTATTTCACAATGGAAGCAATTTTTTTATTTGTTGAATTAAAAAAATATAGTCTGAAAAGTTAAGTGGTTTTCGGCCTGCAACTGGTTGCGAAAATCATCGATACGAAACAGGCCTACAGTGGATCTTTCATTCTTTCAATTTCCAAGAGACCACGAATGGTAAACTAATATTTCATTAATTTTGTTCTTACCATATGTAATTTTTGGAATAGATTTCAGATATCATTTTCGATTTACATTAGATCTAGATCGCTACTTCTAAAATCCTGATTCAATTTATTCCACAATCTTGTAAGTGCTTGGGAAGAAAAGAACGCCTATGGCAATCATTTCTAGAGGCAGGAATGTCAACTGTCTGACTATCTGAGTTCTATTACCTTTATTTAGTTCATTTATGGGGGAAAATATCTATTTGACCTTTAACTCTCTGAAGACCAGCCTATTTTAGCCAAGCACACCCCTTGGGAACAGCATTTGTATACATTTTCAAACCACCATTTTGATATTATGTTCTATTCACTTTGGAAAGCTGAAATTTTGCATGTAATTTGACGTGATGACATGTAGTTTGATGTTCTGTGTTGAATTTTATGTTTTCTTTGTATAGTTTTTGCGAAAATAAGCTAACAATAATAGTAGATGAAATTATAGTGTTACTCATGGTAATGTCCATATCCGATTAATGTAATTGTGCCTAACTGGCTGCAAGTCCTGTCTTATGTGTTTATGTCGGTCAGGGGAGTATAATAGTCATTGTAAAGTGTCTTGAGCACGGCTTTGCTGTGGATATGTGAGCTATATAAGAATTACTTCTACTTTATTTGTCATGTATGATAATCCAATTCTGATGAAGTTGTTTTTTATTAAACGGATAGATATCTCCTGATCAAGGGGTTACTCCAGCAGAACAGCCATCCGAAATTAAGAGGAAATGTGATGATGAGGCTGATGTTACTGTGAGACGGATTTGCATGGTAAATGCTTGGCTTGTTTTTAACTCTCTGTATTTGGCCTTTGTGCTGCCATCCTGATATAATATAGTTAGGTCTTGGTCAAATATAAATTAAATTTTTCTTGATAAACACTGGTCATTGGTGATGTGTCCTTAGGTAAGACACTTTGTCTCAACCTCGTCTACCTCACTCGACCCAGGTGTAAATGAGTACCTGGCCGCTATCACAGTGTTGTATTTGTCCGAAAATTGTATAAGCGCCTAAGAGGCTGCTGGTCTTGTCCTTTGTGTTCTGTGTTAATGTTGGCCAGGGGAAGTGTAAAATTCATTGTAAAAGCACTTAGATGAGGTCCCTTGGTGATAGGCGCTATGTAAGTGCGCTTTTAACTTAACTTTGAATCACAGTTGTGCATGCTATAAATGGATTTAGTTCAGCTACTCTAAATCTATTATCTTGATTCAGATATCTCTTATTGTTGTAAATTCATTCAACAACATCAATGATAAGATAGACACAAGTTTTTCATCATGTTTGAACGAATGTAGAACCTTTTTTTAATTTCATTCAATGCAACTAAAAGAAATAAAATTTTATGGTGTCTCTTATAGGGCATGTTGCAGAACCGCAAAACAGCCAACAATGAAAGGGTGTTGAAGCTCATCTCCAACCTTACCTCCATCATGTTACAAATAAGGGTATGTCTTTCTCAAGTTTGTTTTTAAGCCTGTAAAAAAATTGATTTAGTGTGTGCTGTGAAAGTGCATTGTGGGAGATGAATTGACAGGGATGGACCTGGGTATTGTGTAAGCCAATTAATTGTAAGAGGACCTCATAGTATTTCATATTATAGCCTATGTTTAAGAGCAAATTTGATAAGCATTGATAATTTTTGGACATTTCAGATTTAGTCAATTTGAAAGGGATTTTCTGAAATATATGAAACATATTCACTAGTGGTATCTCTTGACTTAAGCAATTGTGCGTGTGGTGCATTTCAAGTTTTATTATATTTCAATACAATTTAAAGCCATGATTGTTCATTAAAATTTTTCAGACATTTTCCGAGAATGAATACAGCTCATATGAATTTGGCTCTCTCCAAGACAGTTTAATCAGCATAAAAAATAGTCTTGATGCTAATAATATCAAGTAAGTAGTGAATCTTTTTAGAGAATGAATACAGTGCAACCTTTCTATAACGACATCGTTGGGACCAGAAATAATATAATATATAATATAAAAATATAATAATATTAACTGCTTTAAATATTGATTTTCTACTAAACCGCCATACTGTAGCATAACGATAACAACATAAATTCTATAGTACCGATGAGAAAGAGGGAAGGGGGAGAGAGTTACGTAGAGATGTACTGGCATATTGAAGTAATATGCAACAGGATTTCATTTGTATGAAGCAAGCGTTTTCATTGGCTACGAATACGGGATTTCGTTGGTCGGAAAGCAAGTGTTTTCATTGGACTAGAAATTTTGTCTTAACTGTCAATTTGAAGTTGCCGATTACCAACATATCGATGTCACTATACAGGGTTTTTACTCAAATGTGTGTCGTTATGGTGAGTTTTTTTTTATTACTAATGATATATAGTGAAAAAATTGGGAATTGGGCACCATGTCGCTATAAGTGGGCTGCACTGTAAATACAGTTCATTTGATTTCCTCTTTAATAAATTTAAGCAAGAGATTTTTTGTCAAGCTATGGTCCATGATGCAATGATGAACCAAGCCCTATGATAAGCCATACTGGAATTTTCGCAGAGGTCTACTTCTTTCAAGTAAAAATAAAAAAATGAATAAATAAAAAGCAAGCATTTTAACATAAACCTACTTATGGCTAATTTAGTCATCTAAACATCTTTGACATTTATGGTTTTCGATATCATCATCATCATTGCTTTCTGCTCTATGCCAGGGTATAGGCAATTAGTGACAGCTCTCTGACCACCCCTATCCTGTGCAAGCCCCTCAAGCCTATTCCAGCTGTCAATCTCCCCTTGTCATGTCTTCCTCCATGTTGTTCTTGGTCAACATGTCTTCCTCCTATGCCCTTTGCGATTTCATCTCAACGATTTTAATTGCCGTGTGATGTATTCTGATGGTTACCTCAGTGTGTGGCTGAGCCACCATCACTTTCTCTTTCCAACCTCTTCAGAAATCCTCTCCTGTCCTGTTCTTTCCCATAGCTCTGCATTCCAAATTATGTCCGGCCATCTGATTCTCAAAAGATGTAAACGCCCAGACAGACTTGAAAAAATTGGCACAGGACAGGAGTGGGTGGAGAATGTATGTTTGTGGCTTATACCCTGGTAGGGCTAGAGCCTTGATGATGATCTGATTCTCTAGATCTTTGTAACTATCTATAGTTTGTTTCAGTGAATTTTGGTGATTTTCAAAGTTTCACAGGCATGCAACAACACTGGTTTTACATTTGAGTTGAAAAGTCTGAGCTTGGTCTTTGTTGAGATTGTTCTGTCTTTTCAAACCTTGTGCAAAGAGTTTTTGTTGAATGTTTAAGGTACCCTAATCAAATCTATTTTCTCCTTCCAGCACATTTCAGAACAATGTAGAAATTCACATCAATCACATACAGACCGGCCTAAGCCAAATGGGAAACCTGCATGCCTTTGCCAGCAACAAACGCACCAAGTTATAGCCATGTGCGTGTATGTATTAAAGAGGGGTGAATATAATGGAGCAAGGGGCTAATTTCTAAAAGACTGACAAAGATGATTCAACTTTTGATTATTTGAAGATTTTTTGTAAATTTTGTAAATTTATTACACAAACAGATTACTTTCTCATTCGTCGGCACACTCATACGATTATTGTCTTGGTCATTTTTCAACATTTTGAGAAAACTTTTTTTTGTTTGTGAATTAAAGTTTTGACATTTGTATAAACGATTGTTTTGATAAATACCTTTTTAAAGAAAGGTTATGTCCTTTTACCTGAATTTGCAATAATGCAACACTGAGGTCATTGACCTTTACTTTCCCCAGAGCTATACATCCAATAGATCTAGCTCAAAATGTTTTAAAATATGGGTCGGTATTTGTATGAGTGTGAGGATATAACTCATTTATTTATGCACGCTAACGATTGTAAATGAAGGAATAATAATATTTCCTGTAATTGTAAGTATATGTGTATGCATTGATACAAGTGGCAGCAAAAAAAGCAAATAACTCTCAAGCCATTTAAGAAAACTGTAACAGATCAACTTGTAAAAAATCAGTCGTATTGTCAGTGACTTTGTTAATGTATTTTTGTTTTACTGGTTTGCCCATGTCTCTCTCAACTACAATGGAATGGGAAGGGTTATTTTTCTTATAGTTTCATAAGTGCATCAAGGGGGTGTCTATTTTTTTTAAAAATTGGCATGTTGCATGTCTCTTCTTGTAGATCGATGCCCAACGTTAGAATTTTTCTCTTCATTAAATTAAATACCAAAGTCACGGAAAGCTGACATTCAGAAAGCTAGGTTGCAGGCACCACCAAGTCTGGGACATTTTTGTCCTAATGCGGTAGGTGGCTGTATTTCTCTTTCATTCTAAACGAGAATATACTGTTACTGGGACAGTCACGTCCCACCGATTTTGTAGCTATACACAACTGCTCAGGACCCATTGGGACAAGAATGTCCTGTCCTGATAGGTGAGGTACATTACCCTCTAAATTCATATAATTCATACTTGGGACGGGACTGTCATAGTTCTGTATAGGCCTAGAGGCTATAATGCTCCTTTCTTATTTTTTATTTTTCCCTTTGAAATCTCATTGAGATGTGAGAACCTTTTTTGGAAAGAACTGGAAATCTATATTTATTTGGCTTGATTAAACTGCCACTTGAACCTCAATGCGTTATGTGCAATAATTTGACATTGTCGATAATTTCGCCATCCTGCAGGGTACGAAGAAAAATTCAGATTTTGCGAAGATTTGTGCTAGTACTACTATAATAAATATGTGAAACTTCAATCTGTAGGCCTACTTTGGGTTTTCACTCTGATAAGTCTGTACCGTTCCATAGGAGATATATTATGATGTATGAATGTAAAAACGTTGGCCACACAACCTTCGTGCATTGAACATGAGAATCACGCTTTGGCATGTCCTCCCATGCCTTTAATGAACTCCCATACACACTTAGGTAGAAGCTAGTTCTCATCATCTTTTATAATCCTTTTGTACACCTGTAGGCCTATATTCTGCATATAATACAATGCAACCCCTGGATAATGACATTGCCCAGGACCGGAAAATTATGTCGTTATCCAGGGGTATCATTATTCCGGGGTTTTCAAAATGGCTGGAAAAGGGGGCGGGGTGAGACTTCCTTGAATATAACGATGCGATGTGTGAACCAGTGCCTGTGATAAAACACGCCCCATCCACGTTAGAATGTGTATTTTTCCTGTTGACAAAAGAGTTTACCAGTTAGATCTATGCTTTCTCTCTCTGATGTGTACAAGTTTTTGTCATTGTTTTGATCGTAAACAGTGCTTTAACGCCATTTTTCCCTCTTTTCTTTTCTTGGTCGGGGTAGACATGTTGATAATGATTGGGTAGTCGGAGTTGTCAGCGAACGGCGATCAGTGATAGATCTAGTATAGTAGTGACACTGTTGGTCGAGCTAGCGCCACTTCTTATACAGCGATAAATCGATTTCATTGGTCTTGTAAAGACTCGCAAGTCATGTTCTCATTGGTCGGTAACAATGCGATCTCGTTGGCTATGATTAGGCTGGGGTAGGACATCTCATTAGTCGGATAAGAAGCATTTTTTTTGGCTAAGAGTACGAGATGATGTTGGTCGGAAACGAGGGTGCAGCTAGATTTTTTTGTTTAAAGCGTCAGTGTTAGCTGCCGATTATCGCTATATCGATGTCGCTGAACAGGGGTTTTACTAAAATGTATGTCGTTATTTTGGGTTTTTCATTACTAATAATATATAGCAAAATAATCGGGACCAGAGGTCAATGTCGCTATCCAGGGGTGTCGTTATCCAGAAGTTTAACTGTATGTGGTTTCTTACAACTTACATCTAAAGATGGTCGCATAAATGTTCTAAAATAAGAGTAATTATCGGCATTTAAAGTCACATTGATCTTAGTGACCTTTTTATTGCGATCTGTCTATGACATTGGAAATGTCAGCAACACTGAGTACAAGTTCAGTCTCTTTTGGAGTTAAAAACTTCCATCGTGCTTCCTTTTATGTAAATTTTAGTTGTGCTTCTTTTACATGATTACGGCCATTTTGAGCACAGATATAATACACTATTGTAAAGCTAGCTCAAGTTATTTGAAAAGGATAACAAGTGTTCTTACGGTTCAATACTATAAATGTAATAGGTAGCATATTGAAAATAGCAAACTCAAATCTCTCCCATTCAGCTTTTTCGGTTGGCAGGTCTGATTTGGTCTTAATAGTCACAGCCCTCTTTTGGCCTATATTTTTCATAGCCCTCAGATGGCCCTCTTTTGGCCCATATTATCATTGCCCTCAGTTTATCTTCTTTTGTGTCCATTTTGAATTGTTAGTCCTTACTTTAGACTTTGGCAATGTTGCGATAATCTTACTTGTACACTTTGGCTTTTGTTTGTGTGAAAAAGTTTACTCCCTTGAGTTTGGCATAATCTACATATTATTATCGGTGTAATTCTCTAAATGCTTATGTCTGCTTTTAAATGTTATCAGACATTTTTTTTTAGAGAATTACAATAAATTACACCGACGATATAGTATGTATCCAGCCGTTTATCAATAGAATGGAATGTGATTAATTTGTTGCTATTTGAAAGATATAGGTAGATACTTGATTATCCAAGTCATTGTTTTAATTCCTAATTTCAGAAATTATATATATATATATTACACATATTCTATATTACATTTGGAGTTGCCTGTAAGTTAAGTAATCTCTAAGTCTGAAAGTAAACTGTAGTTGAAAATTTACAGAGTATGGTTCAAATGTCACATATGTATCTTATGATTTGAGAAGTAACCCAAGAAATTAAAATAAAGGGACAATAAATCAAAACTCAGTTGCAACACTTTGACAAGTGCCATTTTGCAACTTACTATTTATCAATTTGTTGCAACCAGGTATCGAAATATTATTACTACAGTAGAAACCTGTTCAACCAAAACTGACTTATCCGATTAAATGATTAAACCGAAAAGAAGTTGAAAGCGTCTTATTTTTTCTTTATTATACTATGTTTTTCAAACTCGCCATAAATTGATTGTGTCGTAGGTCCTATACGGCATGGCTAAACTGAAACTGAAAATGTTTCGACTTGGCTAGTCCTGACCAACCAAAAAGTTGAAAAACTTAAATATTTACGATGCTTATGGCCTAATTTTAGATCTACTTCTACACTGTTGGTCAAATCTGCACTCTATCTTTCTCTTCATTTACGACCTGTCATTTGAAAACGGCAGAATTTATGGGGCCCAGCCACAGCCAGTACTAGAAATTGAACATGACCCAGAATCCCTTGACTTTCACAATGTCCGATTGTATCGGATAAGTACCAAAGTATAATGTGGAAAAAATTGTATCTAGCACAATTCACACCAAGCGCTAATTATTAACTTTGCTTTTACGCTATGATCAAATTCAATTCAATCCAATAATGTCGCAACTTCATTAGTCTGAAGATCAATGTGACAACATAGTGACATGTTTAGTGGAGTGGTCAGGAATCTTATTTGGAAAGAATAATCTTTGAAAAAGGCGATAATTTGAAGTTCTTTGGCAAAGGATAGTAATGCATTCCATAGCCTGATAGTATTTGGCAAGAAAAGATCTATATCACCATATTGAATCTTCTTAAAAATAATAAAAATAATGAACCAAAAAAAAATTTATTTTTTTAATAATATTAATATATTAAACGATGTGCATGAAAAAATGATATAAAAATATTAAGTAAGCGAATAGGTGCATCATGTATTCAAGAATTATCAAGTTAGTTTGATATTGAAATTAAAGTTTGATTAAAATTTACACACATCTAGGTCTTTTCACTCGAGCTGAATCAATAAGGGGAATAAGATTGATAGTTTCATTCACATATGTTCATTAGGCTATTTTTTATAAAAGGCCTTTCACATTATTAATATTACGCTTTGCTGTGAATAGTAGTTGGACAGATGTGGGTCTTCCTATGATTGGGAGTCCAGCAAATATTAAATACCCTAGTGTGTTTTTTTTTTTTAAATGTTACTGGTACCCGGTACCAAAAGAGAATTTTTTTATAATACAGACTTACTAAATAAAATATGATGTGATAAAATAATTTTAATATGCTCTCTCATTATTTATTTTATTATTGCATCACTTCATATATGATATTACATCAGCAACAAGTAGGGTTGAGGTATACAAAATCTCAGTTTTTCTTTGTTGATTGAAAACTTTTTTTCTTTTTCTCATATATAATATATAGCCTAATAGCTACAACTACAAACAAAGAAAGAGAAGACAGCTGATTGTTTTCACTATGCAATGTAGATGATGCATGTAAGTTATGTACAAGTAAAATACACCAAATACAGGGTTGCCACACATTGTCTAAGTCAACAGTGTGGGCTGACTTTTCAATAAAGTAAGGCCCAACTGAGGACTGAAGCCACTAAATTGCTTCAGCTCCCTACTTTAAATATCACATGGCATGGCTGTAGAGAAAAGACAGAAGTTCAGAGACTAAAGAGGGAAAGCATATTTGTAATTTGAAAGGCATGGAGAAGAGAAATTGTTTAAAAATTCTGAGGCCACAAGAGGGCTATCTAGAAGAAGAAGACCCAAAAAGAGGGCCAACTGAGGGTTGTGTGGCAACCCTGGAAATATTGTGTAATAATGTATAATATAATTAATTGAATAATAAAGCATTTTCATGGTGCCTTTATATTTACATCTCTAGGCTCTGTCTTTTTTATTTCACTATTGTAATTTAATTAATGATATCTGTCATCTGTCCTCGGTAACCGGTAACAACGTCCTGGCACTCTGGACATTGCCATAGGTGCTCCGTTCCCCTGTACCAAATCCAATACAGAGTGTGTCTATTGATTGTTTCTGTATTTTGCTGATTTGTTGCGCGTTTTAATGTTCCTGTCAGCATGCAGGTCCTGCCACTTCCTTTCGTCACTCTAATCTTGCAATTATTATCTTGTCATGTTCCATCTCCTCATCTACAAGCTTACTGGTTAAGTCTTTCATGATCTCTTGCTTGTCCATTTTAATGTTGGCTTTAACAACAGGTGCATTGCATGCCAGCTTGTCTGTAATAATAATACATGTATCAGATCTGCTTAGCTCATTCACCTTGCTGGCTGGTACTGGTAGTGACTGACTGATTCACATAATAGTCTAGCAAAGCTGACGCCAACAAAATGATCTGTACATTTTTTTTTTAGTGTCATACTTGTCTTATTGTGGGCATGGAGTCACACTCATGTGGCCGTATATTATATATGCAAAATTGATTAAACTTAAACTTAGTTAATTCAGTTGTTATTAATTCATTTGTCTCAGATTTTTAGCAATTGGCCAAAACTTGACTGACCACCAAAAGAATTTTCTGTTGAGATGCAAATTAATTGCAGTATGCATTCAGGCACCTGTGCAGATATCATTTCCAGTCCAAGGAAGGCACGAAAAGTCTTTGTGGAAAATGGTGTGAACTGATTGCTTTGTATTTCTTGGCACTGATTACTGTTAATGCCAATGTGCTTTTCAGTGGATGGGTAAGATGAGTGAGTATATTATTATTAACGCAAGGGAACATTTCCAGCAGCTTGATTGGATGATTTAATTATTTTTTTTAATGGGATATTAGGATGTCAGTAATATTCTGATGTCATTATAAGTGGGCTGCACTACTGTATAAAATTGACAGTTATTATATAGTGCCTTGAGCACGGGTGTGCTGTGGATACGAGTCCTATATTATTATATTTATATATATAATTATAATATATAAATATAAAAGAACTTTTACTTTTTTAAAACTTTAATGTTCGCTTTTGGGGGCGTCAGTGGCCTAGTGGTTGACAGTTTCAACACAAGAAACTCAAGCGGCTCCACTCACCAACAAAGGTCGGCTGGGTGACTTGGTTGGATTGTATCACACTAGATATCACACTAGACGTAAATGTTAGCAATTACCACTGGTCATTCATGATGTGTTCTTAAGTATGGCACTGTCCCATCTACCTTACTCAACTCAGGTGTGAATGAGTACCTGCTCGTTAAGACAGCGTTATCTGTTTGTTTGTTATTTGAAGTTTAGGGCTCAGTCAACCACTAGGGTTATCTCAGAGTCCATGAAAAAGTAAGATCATAAGCGAGGGAAAAGATAAAAGCGTTATCTGTGTCCGAAAATTGTATAAGTGCCTAAGAAAGAGGCTGCTGGTCTTGTCCTATGAGTTCCGTGATGCTGACGGCATGGGGAAGTGAAAAAAAACTGTAAAAGCACATAGGTTATGGTCCCCTGCTGATAGGCGCTATATAATAATATAAGGCAGTATCTATGAACAATTATATAAATACCCAATAATAATAGACAATACAGAATAACTTACGTTTCGGGTATAACTATAACCCTTCGTTAGTTAGTTATTTGAAGTTTAAGGGCTCAGTCAACCACTAGGGTTATCTCAGAGTCCATGAAAAAGTAAGAT
>JASKDV010192267.1:0-20821 GCA_032466395.1 Aegires albopunctatus
CCTTTTGTAGTAAATAATGGTATCTTCCTCTTTATTATGATTTGTTACGTTCAGGAACGTTCGGCATTTGACTGACTATAGGGTATATATGTAGGGAAGTTTCTACTTTTGATCTGGGAACCTAGGAAACTGTCGAGTCCATTTTTTCGAGTAGATGTCAAAGCCTCAATGTCAAAGTGAGGATAGGAGTAGATTATTTTCTTAAGGTTGCCCTCATGCTAGCAATACAGTGCTAAAAGAATGGTCTGTGATGCTGGCCATTATTATGTCCTCCCCCTCCTCCTCATGGAGAAATTGAAATATAACTGTCTTGATAGCCATCTGGTTTTCACTCTGTGTGAATGTATGTGGGTTTGTGTGCATTTGTGAGCATAAAGGCAGGACATGGCTGCTCTTACCACTGAAACGTTACTTTTTATCACTTACATCCATTCAGATTCAGGTGTTGGCTACTTATCATCACTATAGCCTGTTTCATTCAAAATAGGTACATGACAAGCTTATAATAAGGCAGAGGTGAGAGACAAGGAGGAGGGGCCAGAAAATTTAGTCCAATTAGTCTGCTTCTTGACACGTCTTATAAAAAATGGTACCTTCTTGAAATAAGTTATGGGTGGTGTGTGTGACTGAGTGGTTTGACAATGGGTCAGCTGTTGTAGTATGATGACATGAAGGGGCGGAGATCCAGGGTGTAATCGTAATATTTCTATTGGTCACTGACATCACCTATTAGATCTATGTCCCCTCATTATGAACATCACACAATAACAGGGCAGAGTTTAGTTAATTGTGCATGCTTTGGGTATAGTGGGTTTTGATAAGTGGATCATATCAGCCAATTAGCTATCACCTGCTATTTACGTGTCATTCTACATTTTGAACACATTGCATATATATATAAGCGATTACATTATGACTCATAAGTTATGTCACTACAGTTACTAATACTAATTACATTTACTTATTTTTTATAATGGGGATATTTTACACCACTGTGAAAAGAAATTTTATGCATCTGAATACCCAACCCCTAAACAAACCAGCTGGCCAGGCAAGTCAAAGCGCCAGGGTCCTTTAGTCCATCGGCTTACCTGGCTGGCTAGTTAAGCACTGCCGTGGGATGCCTAGCGCTTTGCGTGTTAAAAGCTAATTCAAGAGAGATTTTGGTGCTTTTTCGTTTGTTACCCTAGGCTAACAAAATCTATCGTTAACCCTTCCCTGATTCCCGACCATGTCCCTAACCCTAGCTAATGCTGAGGGGGAAATTTAGGTACAAATTCCATGATAAAAAGTTAATAATATATCACTTTATCAGATAGAGCAATATGTTGATTTATTTATCAGAAATTTTGGTGAATGGTGAAGACCCTTGGCAAATCCCATGTGTTGATTTATGATTTGAAAATAAAAAAAAATTAATAATGAAAAATTATCCTTAAAATAATTTCATAGGAACACCACACAAATCTATATTATAATTCAGAACTTTACGACATAGAGTTTCACGTTGTCAGATATAAGGCCCCCAAAGTACGCAACAAAACTCTCTGAAACTTCACAGGTAGTTTTGACGAACATCAGATTGTGTTTTATAGGCATATTATATATATAATCAATTTGATTAGTGTTTTGTTTTATTATGGTACATTTAATTTGCAAACAACAGTCCTATTTTCATTATAATGCAATAATCAAAAGTACGTCTGGGTATTAGCCTACTTCCGTCTGCCAAAATGCTAAGTAAAGCCGATGCTACTTTTGTCCGATGTAAATCAACATTCTCATTCAATGTTAGGGCTTACTGAGACACATTGGGTACCATGCTTTTTTTATAATAATGCACAACACTTAGATAGAGATTCTATTAGGCCATAAAGTGGTAATGGCTTGGATCATTGGTAATTGAAAATTCTTGCTCAGAATTGTGAGTTAAGTGAAACTTTTTATGAGAAAGGGATGCATTTATATTATTGTAGTTTGTGTCAAAATATATAGACCAAAATATTTTCTGTATTTTACAACTTTACACCTCTTCCTACTCCTCTTCTTCCTCCACTGCCCTTTATTATAATAATATTATAACCTCCAATTTATAATTGCTTTGCTACAATTTAAGAGTACTCTACTATCTTTATCAGGATAATATATAAAATCTGTGTGAGACTTACCCATGCGTTTTCTTCAGCTCTACACTAAAGTTCAACAAATGGTTTGATTATTGTTATTTATTAAAAGATACACTTTACTATTCAATACTTTTGTACTTTTTTGTCACACAGCACCACCCAGTCTGTTTTGCCCCAAAGATTGTTTTGAAAGTAATTTTATTTTCTCTTTCTGTGTGGAATTATTCTCACATTATATTTATATGTCATTCTAACAATTTTATTTATTTTTATTTTTTGATGTTATGATCAATAGATGCAACCTAAACTGAAGTCCTAAACGTGCACAGTAATGGCATCTGGTTCAAGGAATTTTGCCAAGCCCAGTGCTGTGCAAGGATTTGATGCTCCAGATGTTTCAAATAAGATGCAGTCAAGTACTCTAAAGGTACTTAATTACTTCATATTATTCATTATTTTTATCGATTTAATGATCAAATTAATGAAGTAGAAGAGAGAGATTGCAATCATAGATTTATTTTGATTTTTCTTTTATTTACAAAACATGTGAACAAATTCTTTTCATGTTGAAAAAGTATTTACCAGTACAATGAAACTAGAAATGACTTCATAAAAAAGAGGAAAAGATCAATTTTTCTCTTTACCTTTTAACATGAATACAAATATTGCTTTTGAAGAAAACTAAAATAAAAGAAAAATATATTGATGTTGTTGGATGGTATTTCAGTATACAAATAAGGTACTTTTAAATCTTTCTTTCCACGTTCAAATAATTATTTTAGTCTTTTTAGTTCTTCAAATGTTTTTCTTTTTCTTTTTTTAAAAGTTATCCTTGTCAGAATTATAAATTAATTTTTTTCCATCCCAAATCTTTATATCATCACCTTTTACAGAGACAACCTAGTCCAGACTGGAGCAAAACAGACCTTCTACGCCTTCTTAGCTATTTTGAGGGAGAATTGCAAGCGAGAGATATCACTATTGCTACCCTGAAGGTCTGTGTCATATTATATTGCCTATATGACATTACACCTAAACTTGATTTAGATTTACTGATACAATATAATTGTTAGGATATAGTAATTACATCTGTCATTCAATCATCCCAAGACCACTGGACTGTCGGAGTAAGTTTTTTTCCTATCAGACATTTATGCTCCATTTTTTGGTGTTATGAAAATTTTTTTTTATAGATAACAGTCAAACCTGTCCATAGCTGTCACTCAAGTTCACAGAGAAAAGTGACCGTTATAGACAGGTGGCCGTTATGGACAGAGGCTAAGTTGTGGAAGCAAAACATTCCCTTCTGAGTTCCCAACCAACAACGTAGGCCTACCGTACATAGTTTACTAACAATTGTTGATAGTCGATTTGCAGGCTTAGGACTGCACGCAGGCCCATAGCAAAACAAAACAAATCACTGGATAAATCAGAGACTTTGACATAAGCTCAATGATGGCAAGGTAAACCCCAACCCCCTTTTGTTACGTAGTGTTAATCAATACTCCACTTAACCATGACAGGATCTTGCTTGTCGATAAGCTGTGGCCACCCCAATAGCTCCTTCTTCCTATTGTGTAGCATTGATCAATCCCCCCACTTAACCTCATGACCGTATTAGCTTGTCAATGAGCAGTGGTCACACAATCTATCTTACTTCACGCCTTGATTAAAATTTGGGAGGCTATCGGTGGACGGTCAGCCATGTCACCATTGAGCAGGGCATATTTTTGTTCACAGAAGTGTCCGTTACGGGCAGGTTAGATGGCCTTCTTTTTCACAGAAAAGACTGGCCATGACCGAATTGGACAGGTGACCGCTATGAAGAGTTTAAAAATATAGGAAAAACGTAAGGGTGTTACAGACCAGTGGCCGTTATGAAGAGGTGACCATTAAGGAAGGTTTGACTGTATTTAACCATAAAAGCAATTTTTTTGATACAAATGTAAGTTTTTATGATCCCCAGTGTGTCATGATTATTCTTGAAATAAATCTCATCAGATGTATGCAAGCCTCATGAAAATATTCCCCAGCATGGCATGATATCATAATCCCCAGATAACCGATGATGGTTGACCGGGTTTATAACCCTAACATTACAAACAACGAAGAGTTTCAAGATGTATAGGTGATATTTATCAATATTTCTGTGCCCTAGATGTTACTCTCTGCTTAGTGTATTTTTATTCATTCTCTTCAAAATAGGCGGATAAAGCAAAACAACTGTTGTATCAAGCCAAGTATGGCCGTTTTGGTCTTGGAGACCCTTTTGTTGCTCTTCAAAGAGATGCAGAAGGGAAGAATGATTCTGGCTTCGATGAAGCAGCTATCAAAAGCATGTATGACAACCAGCTCGCTCAGCTAGAAAATCTGATTGCTACTCAACGAAAGGCTCAGTTGAAGATGAGAGAACAATTGGGTAGCTCAGAAAAGCGTTTCCATAAAGTAAGGATTTTGAACATTATACATGAATTTAGATGAATCAAAAGATATTATTGAATTTTTAAAAGATAAGAAAGAAGTGGTGTTGGTGGGGGAAATAAATTTGAAATCTTGCTAACATTCTTCCAAAGAATTTACTGATGTTATGGCAGATGAAAACTTTTTAACATTTATAGGAGAGCCATGGGGGTGAAGGAATGTGTGGCTAAAATAATGACTTTCATATAAATAATTAATTAATTTTGTCATTACTTTCAGCTTGCGTTTTTAAATTCTTTTTAATTTTTTTTTTTTTTTTTTTTTTTTTTCCTAGCCAGATAATACCAAGCTTAGATTTATTTCCTTTTGATCTTAGACAATTAGTGTGTTTACCATTGAAATTGATGAATAGAATTTTGATGGGAGTTCTCAACTTTGCATTTTATGCCACAGGTCTGCTCAGAACTAGAAGAAGAAAAACAAAAACATGCTCAGGATACAGCACAAGGAGACGATGTAACTTACATGCTAGAAAAAGAAAGGGAACGGTTAAAGGCAGAGGTATTCTTTATAAGGAAAATAATGGTGGCTATTTTATTAAAATTTTAGTTTAAATGTTTTTATAAAGCATTTTTTTCTTATTTGCCATAACATTTTGCTGTTGAAATTGTAGAAGGCGACTGATTAACTGGAACAATCAATCATTCTTTAAGATGGATTGTCTCATAGGAAACACTGACATTGTAAGAAATGATTTTATTATTTGCAAAATGAGATGTTATAACTTTCTTTGAAGCAGACCAACTTGGACCAGGTTACGTTGCTGATTTTTCTGATTATTGTGTGATTTGTTTCAGATTGATTTTGAAAAGAATCAAAATAAGAAATTAGAAAAGGACCTGAAGAAAACCTTAGCTAGTCTTGAAGATGAAAGAGCGAATGCAGCTCGTCACAAACAAGTAGCCATTATGCTCATCAAGGTATGTTTAAAAACATTGTTAAAATTAAAGAAATCAATGCCTTACATGCTTATATTTATTTAATATTAAAAAAAATTTCATATTGAATTTTTAAGAAATGTGCCATTCGTTCTTTGGCTGTAACAAAAGAACTCTATGAAAAACTGAAAAAAGAGCATATAAATATACAAATGCAGCAAGAGTGTACATGCTCATTAGCAGGGAGGTGCTTTGAGAAATGAATTAGTTATTGAATGAGAAAAATTATGTGGTGATTATTCGTAAAATATCAGACTCTTCTTTAAAGACTGTTTCTTGATTTTAGTTTTATGATTGTAATACAAAGAATAGACCATTATACTCAAGAACTATTTTTTTTATTGTTTCTTTTTTACACTTTCTTATTTGTCCTTAGGAAAGAAAAAAATTAATAGACGACATTATAGCTGAAAATCTGCTGCGAGATGAGGCAGAAAATGCTCTGTCAGATGAAAAATCTAGAACCATGAACATGGCAGAAGGTTTAGAAAAAGAAAGTAAAAGATCCTTGAAAATGGAAGTGGCTATGGAAAAGCAACATTGTCAATTTGATTCAGAGCGAGAGTCACTTCGCTTGAGGCTTCATGAGGAAGAGATTCAGACAAACAATCTTCGAACAGAAGTCTCACGGCTATCCAAACAATTGGAGTCTTTGCAGCAGCAGATGAGGAACAGCGCTTCTTCGCCAAGCAGTATCCAGATTAGGTCCTCTGCTTCACCAGCAAGAGTCATCAACCCTCCAATGATAAAGAATACAACTGTGGGACCAGTAACCTCTTCTGCTTCAACCAGTCAAGGCCAGTCTGTAAGTTCAGGTTTAAATAATCCTTATAACCCACAGCATACAGGGACAAGAGGCCCCCCAGGTGCTGCATATCACTTAGGACCAGGCAGCAGCGGGATCCGGCCAGGACTAAAATCTAGCCCCAAGATTGTGGATGGTGGAAGAATTGGTTCAAGTTCGCCAGAGAGGGAGGTTATATTCAGGCCCGACCCTTCATCTAGTCAATTAGGAGTTGGTCCCAGGAGACCAACGCCAACTGGTACAAGAATAGGACCAGCAGGGGCGCCAGATGCAAGAGGAGTGGAGAGGTTGGAGGTGGAGGTAGGATCTGGTATGGCTAAAGTTGTTAATGTTTCTCCAGGGTCCAGCACTTCAGTCACGACTCATGGAGGGGGGAAGATTTCTTTTCATGTGGCAGGCTCTGCCTCTCCCCATCCAAACTTAATAACTCACCCTCAGAGAAAAACCGGTCAGGGACCCCTCCTTCAAGCTGGTAGGGGCGTTCCTCCACCCATTCCCCCCAATAAGCCCAACTTGGTGATGCCTCCTGGCAGGAAACCGTCTCCTCCCCCAAAAGGATCACTTGTCGGCCAGCCCCAAGGAAAAGAGGGAGGTAACCAAAGCCCTTATTCTAATCCTCAAGGAACACCATCATCAGGTCAACGAGGTGCTATCCAGATACCAGTCAATTATGTGGGAGGTTCCTCTCCAGCTCCTAGTCAGCTCCCTGCCCCATCAGTACCAAAAAATGTGGTTGCCAGTGTACGCACGCAAGTGCGTGAAACCTCTCCTTCTGCTGTGAGGAAAAACTCTCAGGTTTGTGTCAATGCCAAGTAGATTGCTTGAATGAGTGAGCCATGCTTGCCTGCTGCTCTGCTCCATCAAGGCCAAAGGCTGCCTGTACAATGATCAAAATACTTGACTCTTACTCTCCACCCTCTTACATCTGATGGCCATTTTTGCAAGTAGTGAATCTTATTTCCCCCTGTTTTCATTTTCAAATCAAATCATTTAGAAGCATTAATTGATTATGCCAGACTTTTCTGACTAACCTCAAAGTGAGTTTTTTTTCTTTCTTTCTTTTTTTGTTTGTTTTTTGTTGTTGTTTATGATGTCGCCCTTTTTGTCATTAAGCTCCTTCCAAAGAGTTTCAATAAGAGGTTTTATTTTAAACATTTACATGTTTTATTTGCAAATGTAGCATGATTCATGCAATGTATACCTCACATGAAGTTTGATGACAAATGATAGGTTCTAGGTACAGCACTGACTGTGTGTCTTGAAATAGCTGTATTTTCACATTTTCATCATGCAATCCATTTCAGTCAATCCTGTTGAGTCTTTAAGTTATGATCCCTGTTTATAGTCTGCTGTGTGAGAATGGCCTTTATTATTTTGTAGATTTGTTTTTCTTTCCCCTCTATAATAAGTATTTTATGGAATGCAACTATCCAAAAGACTTATATTGGATCTGAGTGAAAGACTTGCATTTGCATCTAAGATGCTTGTAAATATATATCTTTCTTTTTTTTTTTTCTTCTTCATATGCACACATTTGTTATAAATATGTAATTTTTGTAAATGTAATATACTGTATTATTGCACTTAGCAGATATATTGATTGGTTATTTCCATATAAATATATACATATATACAAGTACAGGATTTGCATTATAAACAAGAGAAAAAGAATTGTCTTATTATTATATTTAAATGACTTCATATTAATTTGTTTTGCAGTCTTCCAATTATTAATAGTAGGGTTGATGAAGATGTAGATAAAGATACATAATTTTAGCTGTAATGTAAGAAAGGACATTCAAGATATGCAGTTTACACAGCATACCTGGATGTCATTACAATGGTCTTCGCCTTAGAACCCGCTTCGCCTAAGAGCCCATTACTTCGTCGAAACATGTTTTTTCCCTATATAAATTGCCCCTTTAAGAACCTACGCGGTTTCTATAACTCCATCTAAGAACCCGGTTAGATGGTGAGGAGAAGAAAGAAAATTAATTTCAGTGAGAGATAAGATTATTCTTTTATAGTCGCGCCTAATCACCCTTTGATAGGATTCAACTAAAGAAAAGGTTAACCGTAGTGCAGCCACATAGTGGCTCATCGTTCTAGACACTGCCTAGCAGACAGAAAGGGTGATGGCTAGCCACCAATACCCTCAACCACGCCTCACTGTGTATCAGGCTAGACAGGCAAGTGAGATCAAAGAAGAGTGACAGATAGTGTTGGGGTGATCCTTCTTTTGTTTTGGACTAGCACAGGGGAGCATCTGCGATGATGTGAGACGATTGTTTGGGCAGATTGAATAAGTGACGGGTAGGTGAGATGTATGTTGTTGCTTGCCTATGACGGTTAAAATATCATTTTACACCGATCCTATTTAAGGAAGATGATTGATAAGTAACTTTGATGAGAACTCACCTCCCACCACACGCCCCCTCTCTACTCCTCTCGACCCCATTCTCCTGGTCTAAGTGTGATTAATATTTGCTCTTATCTTGATGTGATTGGCCAATCACGCTCTCATTACAGAGCAGTACAATGATAATGATTAGAAACAGCCATATCTTTCTTACTCCTTGTTTATCAGAAAGTTTCTTGTGACATTTTAGTGGTAGGAGAGAGAGTACCTTTTGGTTGAGGGAGTAGCCCATCTGCCATTTATTATCATGAATGTACTATCAGAAAAAAATAAAAACAGTAAAACAAACAAAACTGAGAGGTCAAAACCTTGCCAAAGAAGACTGGGTCATGACGAATGTTATGCATGAGAGAGAGATAGATAAACATTAAAAATCTTCACTTTACCTAAGAACCCGCTGTTCTTGTTCTAAGGCGAATACCACTGTACTAGTTTGTTTAAAACTTTTTTAGATTTAACATCTTGTTTCAACAGATCATCTACACATTAGTACATCAGTATATGTGAAAAATGTTAAAATGTAAATAATTGCGTCACGAAAAGAAGAGAGTAGCACAAAAAAATAGAAAATTAACTTTAGGTTAATTTTTTTTCTTAGTTAAGTGTGTTAGGAGTCCCTATTCATTGATGGTTTTGATCATGAGTTTTGGCTATAATCCATTTGAGAATTTGAGATTCTTTCAAAAGCCATGTATGTAGTATTTTTGATTGATGTTTGGACATGGTTCTGTAACTAGCCAGTCTGTCTCAAATTTTACAGGCAGTGAAAGATGATATGACGTTTCAGTAATGAGCTCACAGTGTAGTTTTGTTGTGTTTTTTTTATTGATAATCAGGGAATTCTAGTTGGTGGTTTTTATTTTTTTAATGAGTATTGAAAAAAAAAAAATTCACTATTGAACAATAATCTAACTACAGAGTAGAGTTTGATAAAGTTAATGAACATGTATATCATCAAGGTAATTGTTATTGGGTTATTTTATTTTAAGGGTTACTCCTAAATTACAGTTGTCCAAGCTTATAGTTAGATTTGTTACATAATTTGGAGATTATGGGTTTTGGAGAATATTTATCCTAAGTCTTATCGTCCGTTTTTATAAATAATAATTTTGTTATCACATAGCGATTTCGTTTGTAAAGAGCTTTTGTTGGTACCCTTTGTTTTACTGGCCATTTTTGTTTTTTATATATCATATCATATGAGTATCATTTTCGAAGCAGTTTTCCTCATTTAGAGGAAAAAGATCTCTTTCAGGGATTATTTCTCTCCCCCATTGAAGGCAGACTCATAAAGGAAAATACTTTTCTGGACCAAAAGCAACATTTGTTTTTTTATACATCCAAATCCATACAATGTATTTTACATTTTTAACAATAACAATATTTTTCTTTCTAAATATTTTGTTTTGAAAACAGGGGACTTTAATATTACTGTTACTCCCTTCCTTCTGATATTGTTAACCATGAATTAAATTGATATAATTCTTACCTTTGACATGAGGAATGAATGTATCTGGATATAATGTGAAAATGTACCATAAAAAAATGACCATTTCCTCAAAGCCAGGGTTAGCTTTACATTGCATGTTGTACGATTGTGATTTGCTTGAGGAATGATTATGAAATATATACGTCAGTGATGCGTCAGATATGGGCATAATGATCAAGAATAATTGCAGAATGCTTCTTGAAGGGTGTACTTATCTCTTAAGATTGAAATTATATTTTGCGACACTTAAACTTTTGACCCTTCATGGGCATTCTTGAACTCAATTCAATGTCTTGTTGCTGTCAATCCGTTAATGCCTGAAATCAAGATCTTTCATATCAATCCTCACACTCAAGTTTTCTTATTTGCTGTGTTGTTCCTTGTGACCTTTTTTCTTTCTTTTTTTAGTTTTTAAAAAATTTGTTTCATCAGTGTCTTCCATTTTCAGATTTTTAGTTTTGTATGGTGATTTCACTTTTGTTGGTTTTATGTGCTCCATCTGGGTTTCCTACAAGGTTTATGTCCCTCCTGTTTTGTTTTGTATTTTGATTTGGTGTTGTTGTTTGTTGTTTATTTTTTTAGAAGTAGCTGAAAAAGGAAAGGGTTTTATATTCATTTCTATAATTATTGTCATACTCTGTCCATAAGAGGCTCTCTCACAGCACACAATTTACTTGTACCTCAAGTGGAATAGGGCGTAATGTTTTTGAGAATGTAAAGAAGAGAGCAAAATAAACCAGACCGTGTCTGGCAAATGATAACTTGAGATATGGTAAATTGGCAAAACTCCCAATTGAGATAGTTGATGAATGTTCTGTTTTTGTCGGAATGTTGGAATAAAGGTTAAGTTTAATACCTCCTAGAGAAATTGTATCATTGATAATGTCCATCTGGATTGTGTGTAGATAAGAAACTTATGTGGCTCAGATGCCATTATGGGTTTTGATTTGATTTTATATAAGGTCATTACGTTATTGCTTTTTATGTGTCTTTTTTAATCCATTTACTTATCAACTGTCTTTTTTTTTTTTGTGACAAAAATGCTTATTTGGATTTTATTTTTATTTTCTCCCATTTCTTCTCGCTTTCTTTGTTTATGTCATCATACATAAATTATAAAATTAAATGTACGAATGGATTGATTGCATTGTTAACTTAAGTTTTATACACAAATTTTAAAGCATAATCTTCTTTTTTAAAGTTAAAGGTTTATTATAATAGAGATTTGCCATTTTCGTATGACTACTTTAGTCACAGACTAATTTTAAAAGTCCCATTCTACTTAATTACATGTATTAAACAATGATGCATATGATGATGATTTTTATCAATATTTCAAAAAGGCCATACCTCAAAATGTGGAATATTGATGGTAATAATGTTTCTTTGATTATTGTAATTAAATATTGAAGTTAGCAATTGTTTTTCATAATGAAGTACTTTGTTAGATTTTAAATAGAATCATAAGTAATTTCAAAGTAGCAATTTAATTCATAGAAATCTGGCCTAGATGTTATCATTACATTAATTAATGAAATGATTAGATTAGTTACAAGCTGCACTAGAGGATTAATGTCACCTTTAGATATTTGTAACATTAACTAGTCTTCGCACAGAAACATTCTTATATGCCATTAATCTAGTGACCTCTCCACTTACTCTTCTCATCATCATGGAATGAATTGGGCTGCATAGGAACAAAGTAAATTACAGCCCCATATGAGTTTTTTATTTATTTTTTATTATTATATAAAATATATTTAGCTCATGATTTTTATTTTGGATGGTGTTATGGGGTTTTATGGTAATTTAAATGTATATTGTTATATTGATTATTATTATTATTATTATTATTATTTAATTTATTTTTTATATGGGGTAGCAAATGTATGTACGTATCTTCATTGCTACAAGGCATCAGTATATTTCTTTTATTCTCAGTATATCAGAGGGCAAAAATAAATGTTATAAATTCGGATTATTACATAAAAAGTAAACTACTCCTCCGTCGAAGTACTTCACCTCAAACCTTTTCATTTTCATTGATGATGAGAAGCTAACTTCCCTTCTTATTTCTTATTACCCTCAATTTCTCTCACTTTTTAAATACTTCTTTTAATTTTTCCATCTCACTTTATCACTTAATTTCTTTTTGGTTATTAAGTTATGGTCATCATTTTTTTAAATTTTATTTTGCTTTGCAATCAGAAGACGCCAGCAGAAATTGAATTGGTGCTTACCAATTAAAAGGAAAACCCAGTTTCTGGCTGTGAAAATTGACTTTAAACTTCACACTTTAAGGGGGAGAAATTATGAGCGCTCTTTGCATCTGAAATATTGTGATCCAGGTCACATATTTTCTCCATAATTTTCACATTTGGTAAAAAAAGAAGCAAGACATTTATTGTCAAAGGAAACATTGTGCTCAACTCTTCTGATTGCAAGGCTATTAGGTGTGTAAATATTTTCAGTTCCATTCTGTTGTCTGCATGGTGCATGTGCTTGCTGTCTTTTCCCTGCAGTATGTTGTCGGTTCCCCCAAGGAAATGGAAATTGCCGCCTCCTCCTCTACCTCCGTCACATCCCCAATAACTAATTCATCAACAATCCCTGAGACATCTGCCATGGAATTTTTGGATCCAGAAATGGCCAATCTCCATCAGATGTTGGCATCCATGACGAGCAAAGGTGAGACCACTCTCCTCTTACTATGAGTATATGTAGTTTCTCTATTAATTACACTACAGATTGCAATTCCGGACTAACCAGGTTCTATTTTATACTCGTTGTTCGCTGTTTCGATTGAAAAATTTGGACGTTATTATTTATCATAATTTTGTGCCATGACCTGAAATTGAGAAATGAAATCTCTTTTGATTTTAATTATTGTGGTTTTCATAAAATTTTATCAAGTATTCTTGGGTTTTGTTTTTTGTTGGGTGTGGGTTTTTTTTTTCTCCCTTGAACCCAAGTCAGACTTGATCAGAACCTGGTTATCTTAAGTTTGCAAAATGCCTTACAATTTCATTTTATTCTTCTAAATTACTCATACTTTGGAGCCCAAATTATAATGCAAAGAGAAAAACTTTTATTTGGAGAAATCAGCAAGTTTGTGCGCAATATGTATAAGGGCTGTGCTTTCAAAAAGAAGAAAATAGCATGGTAGATATTAGTCAAGTTTCAAGAAATTAGTAATTCTCTGTTTTAGATAAAGACGTCTATCCCAATTATCAAATAAATATGTTAAGATTTATCTTTCCTTAAAATTTACTGGTTGTAAATAAATGATTCATTTACTGTCTAATGAAAAATTCATAATTGAACACTCAAAAGATGACATAATCTATATCATTGTTGAAAGAATGGCTTAAACCTGTTAGTAATAAAGAAAGACTGAGTAGTCTTCAGTAAACTTCATTAAAATGTCTTTTTATGAGATAAAATTAGATGTAGTCCCTATACTTTGTTCTAAATTTAAAAAAATTAACAAAAAACATATGGTACTGCCCCTGCAATGTTATAATGGCAAATCAGAGTTTTTGTGTAAAATACAGTATCTTAGTGAAACTATTGAAGATAAATTGATAAAACTCCTATATCTTGGTTCAAAAGTTATTTGGTATAAATCACAGCACAATTTCACTTTTTGTCACATTCAGAAAATGATAAGAACATTTTTGTTTCTTTTGTTTTCACTTTTCATGGAAACATTTCACATTTTTATATCTTCTTCTTTCACATGGTTGTTGACTTGGAATTTTGGAGCCTTTTGTGTTCAGTAATTAATGTGCATTGATCGTGCATTGTGCATTTATTTTGCTTTTGGTATAGTGTTTTACTCCACTTTTGTGGTATCAGAATCTCTTCCTTTTTCAATGATCAATGCATCACATCCTCATTTCCCCTCATTTTTGTTGTTGCCCTTTTTCACTTTTATTTTGCTCTGATTGTTCTTATTGTTTTTAAAGAGAAAAGAGCAAGCGAAACATATCAAAATACCATATGCTTCTGTCATTTGATTTTCCCTTACCGTCTTTCAAATAGGAAACACAATTTACAATTATAAATGAAAAATGAAGGACTCCTGAATATTTCATATTTTAATTTTATGTCTTAGCTTTTAAACACAAAATAAATTTGGTGGCATTATATAGAAAAAGGAAAGGGAAAAACATGATCGTTGTTCTGGTCTAGAATCTCTAGCATGAGAAATGACAATTGATTGATAGAATTCTAAATGCTACGAGGTAAACTCTTTTTAATTGAATTTGATCCCAAATAGATCTAACATCTCTAAGTACTTAAAGATTCACAGTGATTTCATCATTTCTTATAGTGATGTTTAAAATAGTTTTGAAAATGGTCACTTTTTTATGACGTTTCATCTCTTCTGTCAATCATGTGACCATAATAATCATACTGAATTCAAGTGGTTGATCAAAGGTTGTTGATTAATGGACGAGACTTTAATTTCAAGTTTTGGGCATGCATTTTATTGAAGGCTAACAACATAAGTCTTACATAACAGTGAAAGAAGTGCATGGATTCATTATGAAATGTATGATACATGTATTGGATTCTTGAAAAATATGCATGACTTTTTGTTTTATGGATACAACATCCATGCTGCTGTTTGGATCTCTCAACGGTCAACTGAATGACTTCCATTTGAAATCCCCTCTTCTTATCATTAGTCATGTTAGTGTTAAATTCACCTTATTAGATTCATATTAGTGTAAAATTCACCTTATTAGATTCATCCTATATTGTAAGGAAAAAACAATAATCGACTCAGAACAATAATGTAACAAAAAAAACAGACAAATAAATAAAAACATAAATAAACATGAAACAAAAATAATACAGGGCCAAAATATACCACCAGTTGTGTTTGGGTTTGGGTTTTTTGGTTGTTTTTTTTTTAATTTGTTTTTTATGAAGAAAGGGTAAATAGTGAACTGTTTAAACTAAAGTTGTTGTTAGTTACATAAGAGTAATTCAAGTTTTGCAGTTTGTGATTTGATGTTGATATCTAAGGAAACCATTCTATGTGTCATGTTTCAAGCCCCCAGCCCTTGAAAGATCTGAGATTTTCATTCATTTTTTGGTGTGCTCTATGAAAAGAAATAAATAAAAAAAAAAAAAGAAGAGGCAATGTCTCATGATTTTTCAGTTGTGCAACTTTTTTTTGGGTGCATTTTCAATCTTGTGTACATTTTGCAAGTGTATGTGAATGTGACGAGAGCTGCTGTTGCAGTTGTTTCATTCAAGGAATCCCTCCTCTTTCATCGTGATTTATTGATGTAATGCGTTACTTTAAGGTCTCTTGATAATTATTATAGAATAATACCAGTGAGCCCGATTGGCTTATGAATATAATTACAATTAAGACTATGTTCAAATTTTTTGAAATATGTGGACATTGCATGCTGAATGTGTAGTTATAAGTAATATATTTTTGTTTTATTTTAAAATATTCAATATGCGAGGTCAGTTATGTTTTAAATGATTGTAATATTAACGATGACTTTTTAGTAACAAATTTTGAAGCCATTTATTAAGATTTATTTTCATGTCATTTGACGTTGTTACAAATGTTAACGTGCCAGTCCAAAGACAATTGTGAAAAGAATATTTTGTTGGTGGGAAACTGTATTCAAAATTAACAACATTACAACGAGAAATCAAAAATGGGAATTATTTTTTTCAATCTTTAATGTAGACTTTGTTTGCTCTGCAAAATATTTTTAGGTTTTTCTTTTCATCCTGTGTTTCGCTCTTGAGTGTTCAATAACTTTTCAGAAATGACTCACCTATGGAGTAGTATATTTCACAATGTTAAATTTACAATGCTGCTACATGTCAGGACTAGCAGATATCTGTGTGCAATAAACACATTTGTTCTCTTTTGTAATTGTTGGACTCCTCTCCAATCTTTTTTTTAGCCTTTTGTGGATGTCCTTTGAGAAAATCTGTTGTGCATCTGAAGATATGCAATGCATGCAGGCATAAGTCATATTAAAGGGGGTCAGAGTTCAAGGAAAACAGCTGTTTTTTAACTTAGTTAAGAAATAAATTTAGTTTCAGACTGCAAAGACTATAAGAAAAATTGTTTTTAAAAAAATCGGAAGAATAACTTTTTCTTTTTTTCGAACTTGCTTCGTTTTGTGCGAGCAATTGAAACACTGGAAGATTAGCCTCATTTTTTTGTTAAGGATAAAACATTTAGAATACTGCTATATAGGAAGTCAATATCATTGATGAGGAATTGATAGAAACATTTGGATAGAGTGCAATGCAAGAATTATTACAATAATGCTCTTGATGGTGTAGGGCTAAGAGGCTAGAAAAATTCATCTATTTAATATAAAAGAAAGAAAAAAAAGAGAGAGGTCATTTGATGTTTAATCAACTTTATGCTCATGGGCGTTGATAGTATTGGTACTTAAAATAAATCAAACAAATATACAAATGAAAAGATTCACCTATGGTGAATTGATTCTTTTCTCATGCAGAATATAATTATATAAATTATACTTTTACTTCTCATTGCCATGTTTGGCACAATTATGGTGTCCCGGTCCTCTTGCCCATCTCATTGAAACAGTCAATCCTTTTTTTTTAAACTTATCGCTTGGAGGTATGACATTTTCACTGGCAAATTTTCAAGCAAATCATGGGCCTATTTATATTATAGTTTGATCCAGATTTCAAGAATGGTTAACAGCAACTTCTACAAGGAACATATTTACATCATGATAATGGGAATTATTGATGTATTTTTTATCACCCAAATACACATCACATCGTTGTGGTTAAATGCTGTGTAATCCAAGGTAAAATGAACAAACCTTGCACAATTTCTAACAAGGAAGGAATTAGAGTAATTGCAATTGTTTACTGTTGGCCCTTACATCTTGACAGCGATCTGTGTAGCATGTTGCATTACGCCTATACAATGTGTATACAAGGCTTCCCAGACACACTTCAGATTATGACTTTTCCTACTTCACTTTTCGTGATTGATTTCTACCCTACACCAAAAGGCGCTTAAGGCTAGGGAAAAAAGTCCTACCTGCTATTCATTGCTCATACATACTCCGTACCAATGGATCATCAAAGTCTTTGACTTAGTATTGCTTATAAATAATGATTGAGACAATCAACATGTCATTCAGTTCTCACTACCGTTGCTTCATATTTCATCAAAGAAGCCTGCCTTATTAATTCAATTTCATTCTTTTAAATCAAAGATCCATTCACTCCTTTATTGGGAATCCATTATTACAATGTAATCCTGAAAGCGAGTTATAATCAATTTATTTTAACCTTGCAATCCCCGTTTTTGAATTACAACCTGAAGTTTCAAGTTGAAGTTAATATTTATCAAAGTCGAACCGTGATCAAATATACAGTTATCTTTATAATTAGTTTTAGGGGAAATCTAATATCTTAGTTAAATTTTGAAATAATTCTGTCGGATGATTATGTTCAGATTATCTACGGCATCAACAGATGAAATAGATTGAAATTTGAAATATCTGTGGGTGGAAAAAATTGAACAGATTTATAAGAATGCTTTCAAAAGTCCATGTATTAGCCTTGAAAATGGATCACTTCTGATAACAAAGACATGGCAATTCCATATACATAATATAGAGTGGAAGAGTTCATTTCAGTTATCACCTTGCTACATTGTAAGTTTATCATCATTTTTATTTATTCCATTAAGTTGAGAAAAATCTCACCCGAGTCCCAGCCATTTCAGTCTGATTGGTTTGATTTTGTTTAGTAAAGTCCTTTTAGGGCTATCGTTGATGGGAGAGCTCCCTTCTCCATCTCATTTACTCCCTCCCGCCTCTCACTCTTCTCTTCCTCATTCCTCTCTCTCTCTCTCTCTCTCTCTCTCTCTCCCCCCTCTCTTTCTCTCTCTCTCTCTCTCTCTCTCTCTCTCTCTCTCTCTCTCTCTCTCTCTCTCTCTCTCATCTGCACCAGGCATCTATTCCATAAATATTTTTCTACCACACAGTGCACCATAACTCTTATTTTTGTTTCCATTCCAAATCATAATCATATTGATTTATTTAATGTTTGTTTCCCATTCACCCCCTATCCCTAACTACAATCATTCACAGCTGAGACCAGTGAGAGTGATTCACCTGTGATTCAAGCCACAGTAGGAACCAACCAATCAGCTCCTGTTATCACTGCTGCAAACTCCTCCTCATCCTCATCCTCTCCCTCGTCTTTCACCACTGTCTCATCAGATGATCGTCCTTCTCCTGTAAATACTGTAAAAAGCACAACTGTAATAAAAGATAATGCAAATTCCTCAGAACCCATTTCTACACCTTCAAAATCATCCAGTCTTAATACTTCATTAAATGGCAAACCAATCCCTATGAGCAAGCCTTCAAAAATCAATACAGGAGCAAAGGATTCTCTTAATCCTTCCAATGTTAGCTCTCCTCTCTCATCTCCATCCTATAACATCCCATCAAACGCAGACAGCAAATCAATTCTTTCTTCATCTGAAAATTTCTGTTCTGTTCCTTTCAATAAACTAAGCACAAATAGCCAAACTTGCGATGAAAAAATGCACAACTTTAAACCTCAACCATTTAAAAAGCCCCCAGCTGACCAAGACATCACTAAATCACAGTTACCTCACATAAACTTGTCTTCTCCTCAAAACAAGTCTCCAAAGCCGTACTCAGCAAATAAGACAGGATCTGAAAATGCAATACTAGCGGCTACTTCTTTATCATCATCCAATGACGAAACCAATACCAGGGTGTCTTCCTCCCAAATTTTCAATGCTAAATCAAACCATATGAACCCATCTTTTCACCAATCCTTGCCAAGCCCTTCCATCGATCTTATAGCAAAGTCTCCAATACACAAAGCAGCAGCCGAGGGGGATATACAAGCACTTCAACGGTTGTTGACTGATCAGAAAGGAGATGTAAACCTTACCTTACAAGATGGTAGCACACCATTACATTTGGCTGTGGAGTACAACCAAGAAGGTAAAGAAAAGGCACCTGAAAGAATGAAGCTCTTCTTAGGCTGGAGTCAGGCAGGGATGTTGCTTGATATATGTCATATTTGTGATGTCACTCACCATATCCATTTTTGTTAGAATCAAACATTGCGATAAGCATCTTTTTCCTTGATTGGTTCATTAGCAACGAATATAATATATCACATATTTCTGTTGGACTCCAGCCTATGTCCTATGTTCTGTTTCTCTCTGCTTTATTTATGTTGTTTTTTTCTGTTTTATTTTTTAATTTCTATCATATTCTATTCACAATATGAACCATTCTGGGTTCTTATTTCCAAAATATAGAAATTGAAAATGTAATGTTAAAACACATCCTGGACAAGATGCCACTTGGTCCTACATTTTACCCTAAGTTTTTAGCCAAGACCAACTTACACATTGGTTGAGTTACAAGGGGTCTTACCTATACACTCGTTGCCAATGAGAAAATTTTGTTAACAACTTGATTCAAATTTAGCCATGCCACCCTGTTGGCTGAGTCCGTGAATGAGTGCTACTGCTAGACTTTTTTCATGTTTGAATCATATTGATCATTAGGCTACTTATACCCCGACAAAGATATGAGTCACTGATGATTGATTTCCACCTGGTCTTTTTACAATTTCACATAAAATTAGAATAATAAAATTTAGTAGCCTAGCAATATAGGGCCTAATTTATTTTTTCTCATTTTCTTTCTTCTTCCGTATTTTCATATTTTTATTTTCAGTCATTTAACAAAAAATTTTTTCTTTTTTTAAAATGTTGATTTTATTTTCTGCGTAGCATGTGTCAAGCATCTCCTGGAAAACGGTGCTAGGCCCAGCAGTCTCAGAGATGACAGAATAACACCTCTTCATCTGGCTGTTGCTAAAGGATATGCTGTGTAATTATCCCATACTTTTATTGCCTTATTTATAAATATATAACTGAAATATGCATAGAAAAAATGGTATTTATAACCATATACAATACTTATTCCGATTTAATTGAAAAAGAAGAGACTTCATGCTAAGCTAGAAATGCATGTGTAGTAAGTAGTTGCACTCTTTCAAAGTTAATTATCACAACTGAATATGAAGTGTGCCATGAAACATCGTCAAGGCACAATCCTAGGAAAAATGTGTATAGATTTTGCCTTCATGTGAGTGAATGAAAAGTAACACATTCCATCTCTAAACTCTAAAGTGATACTGAAAATTATCTAAAATTAATAAAGCTGCACAATGCTGCCATTAAAGTAAATATTATATATTCTCTTAAAGTTTGCAAGTTTGCTATGATATTCTTAAAAGATCTGAAGTGTACCATTAGCAAATAAAGATATGGGACCCCCATCTTAAAACCCAAATAGTTAGCTAGGGGAAAGTACATAAAAATGCAGCAAAATTTGTAACTAATAACTATTCATATGAACATGGTAGCACAATACATAACACAAAACAGTTGGAGTGGACACCTTAAGAGGAACAAAGAGCTAGAAATAAAGTTGTAATATTCTTTAAAGCAATTAACGA
>JASKDV010192268.1:0-11481 GCA_032466395.1 Aegires albopunctatus
ATAATAATAATAATAATAATAATAATAATAATAATAATAATAATAATAATAATAATAATAATAATAATAATAATTACGATGCGCTCAAAATGTTTTACAGGTTAAAAAATATTTTATCTGTGTTTTTATTATAATGTTGAAAATGGTTGTATGATAAACAACCCCGTTGCCTTTCAGCAGCGTCTGCTTTTTCTTTTTCCTTACTAAACGTGGTGTTTTCGTTAAGAAACAATTTAAGTCGCGCTTATAGCCTGAAAAAGCGCCACCACGTGTAGTTCTGCTAATGACACTTTTTTTAATGGCATTACATTCACCTGGCCGACAAGGCACATTAGACAAGTCTGGCATTCTTTTAGGCGTAATTATGTTTTGCAGCCATTGATAATAGAATGATAGCACAGTCTTAACGTGGACACTTGGGCTTGTGATTGAAAGCTCCCATGTTTAATTCCCGATCGAACGCAGTGTCGAGTGCTTGGGAAAGGCTCTTTACACACATTTGAATCCCCTAAATCACATGTAAAAAAATGAGTATCTGGCTATACGTAGAGTCGAACCTTGTCACAAGAGGAAGCTCCTTTCGTTAGTGTGGCACTCACAGGTGGTTGAGAAGAATTCTAGACCAGGAAGGCCTCCCAGTTAACCCACTTAGAGTTGTGTGTCTATTATGCGCAAAAAAAAAGTTCTCATATTTACCTTTACCAGATGAAATACCCGCTCACAGAGCGGAAAGATAATGTAGTTTAGAGAAAGCAAGAGGTTTGAAATTCTGATAATTTGTGAATAAACCTGACAAAGGATTGAGCAAAAGAAGAATACTAGTATATTCAAATGAAAAAATATATATATTTGATAAATTATAGTGAAAAATAGAAAAAATGAAGATGCCCATCCCATTTCCACACCGTCGTCCTCTTATCAAAATTCATTTTTGTTAGGTTTTTTATGAATAAAAAAAGAAAGAAAATAATAAACGCAACGCAGGGCTTCGAACCACCCGCTTCACTTTTTGAGAGACCAAATACAATCCACGGCGCCAGCAAGGCTTTTGACAAATTGGGGCTCTCTTTTGTATGACTATCGGGCAAGATCTTTAAGATTTCCCCTTGGCTTAACTTTTTTTGTATTTTCTGTTTATTTCAACGAATGCTGAAATTTATTTCATTTATAGTTAAATGGATTATGTCCGTCTATTCAACAATGGTAGGGACATTTCATTTTGTGAGGATCTGCATTCATCTAAATCACATCCAGGTCTAACAATGCATTTGGCAGTATAATATAATATTCTGCCTCTTTGATCTAGGCTAGAGAGGGGATTTTCCACCTCCATTAACAAAGCATTAAGATCAGAAGCATTTAAAATAAAGTTCAGAAACGAAACAAATGCATATTATCTTATATTAATCAATTAATTACTAGATCTATGTAGAAATTAATATTTTCACTATTTTAATAGGACATACATGGAATTCGTAAAAGAAGCTAGGTCGTCACGCGGAAAAGGTTCCTATTTTATAAAGCTGAAATGTAAATCCGTTCTCATGATCAGGAGCTTATCAGAATTCAGAGTAATTTTTTTCTCACTCAAAGAATACATCCCAAATCGTTAGGGCGAGTTTCTTTACGACACCATAATCACATTCCCGCTCCCCCCGGCCCTGAATCTTTTCGTTTTTATTGTGGTCCCCTGTGGTTATCTGCCGGGGTGAGGGTGATGGGAGTGCTTCGTAGAGACAAAAAGAAAGCAATCTCCTTTGATATAAGCTTATTATTGACAACCAGGTTTCGTTTGAAACACTCCTTGCGAAGCGGGTTGATCAAAATTTCAGAGTGATTGTCTCCAGATAAATGGTTTCATGTTCATTGTTGTTTCTTTTGTGGATGGCGAAGCGCATTGTTATGACCGAATTTTATCGCCGGCCTTTCCTTTGAAATTTTAATTTCTTAGTTTGAACCTTTATCTATTTTTAATTATAATTTGTTTCCAAAGACTGCTGATGTCTCTGCTAGAAGAAAATCATTTATTGCGTTCCCAGCGTCCGTTTGTTCAATCTCCTTTGTTTTGCTGGAGGGGCTTTAAACTTTAATGATTTAAGCAAAAAGCTTTCCGTTTTATTGTCATTGCGCATGTTCATTGATTTCCGGTGCAAAACTTTTCAACGAAGATGCAATCAGCAAAATAGCTATAAATAAAACGGTCGTTTGATTTCGTTTCTTATCTGGCTTGCAATTTTTAAGACAACAGTGTGACCAAAAAAAATCTTTTATGACCTGAATTTATAAATTATTTAATTTAAATAACTGATCTTCTTATTCTTTTTTCTGTGGTGTGATCCGTTTACGTGAATATACACGTTCGACCAGAAAGCAGTAAAAAAAAAGTAAGTTGACCAACCACACAGACCTTATACTCCGAGTTGTAATATGGTTGCAGATCTGACAAGGATCATCATAATTAGGAATGATTAGGTCGAAGCAAAGCTTTATATAGTTGTTGATGCTGATGATATCTTTTGTTCTCTTTAATTACTTCGGACGGCGCCATAGTGGCATAATGATTCAAATCTTCTCTGGAGAAAAAAATAGTAAAAAATTCGATCAGATATCGTTCGCAACAACTCCTGTACGATTTGTTGTGTCCTCTACAGTAAGAAAAATCAGGCCATGGAAGATCGAGTATTCATTCTCAGAGCTTAGCTGGATCAGTCTACGTCGTCAGATTGATTGACTCCACGTGAAATAGTATAACATTAGGGCTTAAATCGACAGCCTCCGCTCCACTCCGTGGACATTATTAGTAATAACTTATAGCGTTCACCGCTTTTGTGATGAACGGAGCGGAGGCCGTCGATAACGGCGCTTATTACGTAACATTCGGAATCTTCATTTTGGAAGAACAATATCTACTCTATTATAGAGTGTGGATTTTGATATATTTCACCAGGCATTATTGTGTTTTCTATCACTGTTTTTTATTTATTTATTTATTCAATTTTTATTTGTTTATGTATTTATTTATTTATGTATTTTTTTATTTATTTATTTATTTATTTATTTATTTATTTATTTATTTATTATTATTTTATTTTTTTGTATTTATTTTTTTTTTTTGGGGGGGGGGTAGAGGGGGTAAGGGGTGTTTTTGTATAGATTGTATTTCAAAACTGGATTTAATATTCACCATTATTCCGTAATATAAAGATGACGTGTTTATTAAGTTTTCACCATCCGCATAAAGAATGATCAACTTGTTATATAACAAATGAGTACCGGTATTGGAAATGAACTTGTCAAAAACTACTAAAAAAAAAAAAGAATATTAATCATTCACGGTGACACCGAATGGCACAGTCAAAAGACTATCCTAACAATGGAATAATTTAAAGCAATGCCAACTTGTATTAACAATCATCCATTGAAGCAATCCTAAAATAGAATCAAAATCCCTTTAAGCTGTATTCAAATCTTTGAGTACCCTCTTGTTTGTATTACGTTATTCGCATCAGCAAACGAACACAAGCAATTTGTTTATTTATTAATTTATCTTGTTTCTTGATTGTTGCACTCCGTTATTCTTGCGGGAAATTCTAAATTGTTATTTCAATATCGCGATTGGTTTTTATATGTTGTACAAGCATCCACGATAATGGATCATATCAAAATAATTATAATATAATCTAAATAAGACACAAAAGCTGTTTATAAATATAGCAGCAGAACAGCGAAGATTAATCAAGTTGTATCGATTGCATGCTGCGAACTCCTCTTTCCTTCCCTCTTTCCTCTTATTATTTGCCGACTTAAAAAAAAAAAAACCTTTGTCCTTTTCAATTTGAAAATATAATTTCTATCATAAACATATAAGTTGTGGTTTTATCTGCGTTGATCTAGGAATAAAATTCATTTCATGTAGGTTAACGAAGATGGTCGTGATATGAATGATCACGTTTTGGAAAACGAGAACAAATTGATCATTTGACACTTCTTGGAGACATGTAGAGGGGATTCCACCGTACCATTAAATTATAATGTAGAGATTGAAGGGGATCTTTCTACGCGAGTGCCAGGACAGAATATACCCTTGAGCAGAATATACCCAAAAGCACCACCAAATACATCAGAGGGAGAGATTGTTGATTTCGTCAGTGTCATGCAACATTCCTGTTTTACGCTATAAACGTGTGCCTTACAACAGCAGTGTTGCAGCGACGATGGAGTGTCTTAGGGTAGAAACTGTTCAAGGATAAAATAAAACCTTGGTGTACTTGGTGGTACTTAGGGGGTATAATTTGTCCTGTTACACCGGATGTCAAAGAATAAAGACACCTGCTCACTCACTCACACACACACACACATATATATATATATATATATATATATATATATATATATATATACAAGCCCGCACTCACACACACACACACACACACGCAACCACACACACGCAACCCTCCTCAATTAAACGTTAACACAATCTTTGGTGACCCACGCACAGCTTTTCAAGTTGTGGGGGTAGACTGTTTTAAATGAACTCGGTGTATTCTTTGTAGCCAAGTTTAGCTCTTTGTGAATAAAATTAATCATAGTCTTTTCTTGTTATCTTCCTCAGGGTGAATGGTTTGGAGGTGTTCCAATGTGTCAGACATATGCTTATGTCACGTGCGTTTTTACCAGCGTATCTGTATGGACCATAGCAGCTCTCAGCTGGGACAAATACCAAACCATCGCGTCTCCACTTCATCATTCTCTCACAGCTACAATTCAGAAGATGCTTCCATGTTTTCTACTGTTCTGGGCATGCGGTCTCATCCTTTCCCTTCCACCACTTTTTGGTGCCAATGAGTTCGCTTTTCATTCGGCTATGGGTATATGTGGTGTCAATTCTTCTAGTATAGCAGGCCGATGGTACACTTGTGTTTTGGTTTGTTTATCCTTCATCTTTCCTTTCTGCCTCATGATATACTGTTATGCCCACATCTTTCGAATTGCCAGAACTCAGAGCAGTCGGATTGCGGCAACCATGCTAAGAATGGTCAGTGTAATTCAGGCCCCAATCGCTCCATCAACGCAGAGCTCTCTTTCGCTCCGCGGTACAAAGGCGATGGGCACAATACTACAACTGATTGGTTCTTTCGTCTTGACCTACTTACCATACGCCATTATTATCTTATATGAAGTCATATTTGCTGTTCACGCAAACACTGTTTTTGTTTCTATAGCAACCACTTTGTTTCTAGCGGCTCCCTTCACTCATGCGGCTATTTACGGTATTCGAAACCAAATTCTGAGGACCTCCTTCTACCGCTATACTCGCATGCGATTTCAGCACTGCTGTCACCAAGATAAACGGCGCAGTAGTGTCAAGTACCATGCTCAGCCAAAATCGTCCACAAACATCCGGGTACCTATGAAATGTCTCCTTCAAAGAGAAGGTCAACATCAATACATTTTACGTCGCACCTTTTCTTACCATGGAGCTGAAGGGCAGGATAGCAATATCTACAGCAATGGTTATTCGTTTGGAGCAGGAAATACTCTACCACGTCCTCATTCATTCGATGTTCTACGACATATTAACGGAAATCCATCGTCGCCGACGCATGATGCCGCAAACGCTGAATCAGCCAGAGAAGCTGCATCTGCAGGAACGATGCTTTCTTCGCGTGTGGCAGTCCATCGAGAGAATGAGGGCAAAAGCTCACCTATTTCAGGAAAAAACATCTCCAGCGGCAAACGGAAAAACAGAGGCCGATGGGGCCGTGGCACCGGTGAGGAGTTGTCGTTTTTCAGTAAAGACATAAGTCATGAATTGAGTATGATTGACAAAGAAATGGATGAAATTTCACGGTACGATGATCTCAGGTTGGATAGCGAGAGGGAGGAGGAAGATATGATAACGGACAACCCGTCCATGACAGTCCTGGTTGACAGTGAATCTGTCTTCCGTATTGACACACCCGACATTTAGTCTCAAATTTGATGATGACTGTCATCCTTCGGGATGATTACCATTTCCCTGTCCCCAATATCCAACCCAAGATGTTGAAATGATATTATTAATATGATGTAGTATTAATTTATTAATCGTTGTTATTCTGACCCCGATGTTGTCATTTCCAATAGATTGGTATAAAACCCATGTGTGTCCGGTACGTCGATGTTGTTGATGATCCATTGAGATGTGTGTGACAGTTTCTGCTATTCATTTCTACTACGTTACGTAGCTGTATCGGCAACATTAAGACTATACAAACATAATTTTATTTATTGGGAATAATACAAAAACATGCAATAATGTTTAGCATTAATTCCAATACAGACTTGTATAACCATCAAATTGATTTTGATTTTTTTTAAAGAAATCGTGCAATAGGTTATTTATGTCTTTGTTATTTTTGTTTGTTGTTTTGTTTTTGTTTTGTTTTTTTCTCTTCTATTTCTAATAGTTACATGAAATGTCAAAGTAAAGAAAAGTTGTTTATTCTAACTCTCTATTATTGCCATGGCATGTATTTGTTCCTATTCCTTTTCTTATCGCTAACATTTATATCTAAAGGATTTGATGACTGAATCGGTTTTTAATTACCATTGAAATTCAAGGACACAATGAGATTATCAAATATGATAATCAAATGTGCCCCCACCCCCCTTACTCGACAAACAAAAAAAGAAAAGAAAAAGAGCAAAGAAAAAAATCAAACAACTATTAAAAGTCATTCATCATGGCTCTGAAACTGTTATTATTGTTATAAATTGTACACCAATGGATATCAAAAGAAACGAAATCCGAAATTTATTTAAGCTTAGATCTATTTATTTTATATAGACCAACTACTTGTAGATTGTTGCAAATTGCAAAACCCAACCCAGACTATTAAATCTAAAATGTGCCTCAAGACTTGTGCATAAAATTGATTTCATTGCAAGCTTCTTGAAGAGTTACTATTCAGGAGGCCTTAGCTTAGTATTACTTTTCTTCTTAATAAGTCCAGATTTTCATTAAAGAAGAGATAGCAAGCGTATTGAATACTGTTTGTTTTGATTGCTTTTATATATATTTCCTATAAAAAGAAAATGCATTATTTCCTATATTCTCTCAAAAGTGTCGTTTGGGTTAAAAGATAACCGTTTTTATAGTTTGGGACTTATACAATACCATATCTCAAACTAAGTAAATAAATGGGAAAAAAATAGAATGAATTAAGAATATAACCAAAAGGAACGTCTAGCTAACCAAGGCATCGATCGGCACCCAACTTAAAAAACGAGAGTAGGTTCTTACGAATTAAGTATGAATTAATTATTATTATAGTTCCAGCAAGATGGTGTTGCAACTCACTCTGCAAAGATTGCCATGCGCTTGATCAACCACTTCTGTTGTCACAAGAAGTGCATTGAGCATACATGTACGCTTAGCAGCCCAGACCTGAATCCAATGAGTCCTCTGGGACTATAATATGAAAGATAAATTATGCAGTAGAACATTAGAAATTCTCCAGGATCTCATGAAAGCAATGAAGAGAAACATGTATCAGAAAGTGATGACGTCATTTATGAAGATCATCCAAATGTGCATCAACTGTAATGGCTGATATTTTGAAGCATGTCCTAATACCCTTTAGCTTTGAGTTTTATTTTTGTGTAACATAATGTATCATTGAAAATCGGGATAAGCTCCTGTCTTGATGAGTAATTTTGACGAAATAGTTCAATTGATAGCAAATTTATCATGTTTCTTTGGGGTTTCATGTTTTTGGGTCACCTGGTACGTTGGCATTATCAATGGGAAAAAGAAAAATGCGGGTTTTGAGGCAAATCAGTCATGTAATAATGTTTATGTAGTATAAATGTTTGTCGGTATGTTTTATGTAACACTACCATTCAGCTAAGGTGGGAAATAAACCATATCCCACCAACCATGCTGTCATTTGATTGGATACATTTTGCCTAAAAAAAACCCTAATTTTACTTTTACATTGAAGAACGATATTAATCGATAGGAAACTAATCTGTTCAAGTTGGTCTTCTGTTTGTTCAATATCTCTTGGTTAGAATTCATTAATCTCGTCAACACAAATCTTAGTTATTTGCCCTGTATGTAATATATTAACGTGTGTGTTTGATTTCTCACCCGCCCTTGTGTATATGATTGCAAGTGACTACCTGTGCGTATGTATGTGTTTATACATATGGGTTGTTTGCGTGATCGTTGTGTATTAATCAAATGTATGCTTGCTTTCAAAAAAAGAAAATGTAATGGTATGATTTGGAGATACAGTTGAAGGACGCCAATCCAATACGGAATGGTGTTAAATCGATTTGTAAGAAGAAAAGAGTGTCTCCTCTGACAGAATTTTTATGTATCAGTTCACTGGAAGCATCTTGAATTTCAACTCATTGTCTGTTTACATAATATTCAAATATGATATTTCATCCCAAGGATATGTCAATGCTATCTTATATGGGGATTTCCAAGATCTTTTTCCTAGTGAAATCAAGCTAGACATGCTCTTATAATAAAACTGGTATATAATTAATTTTTTGAAAATGATATCCGTAGTCAATTACAAATCGACTAATCTGACTTTGGCTTACGGTATATAAATTATATTTTTCATTCTATATCATAATTAGACAAAATTCCTTTATTCTAGAACTTTAAGATGGAATGCTCTGAATTTTAAGACAAAAAATGCTGCAAATTAAAATGGTTAGAAAGGGTAACTGGACGATGACTTGTTTAATCCCCGCCATTCACAATATGGACATTAATTCCCTTTTATGTATCTTTATAACTTAACCAGGGCATTTAAAATGTATAAGTTAGCCATAATCCGATATTGTACTGCATTGCGATTTCTAGAAAATACACGCCGAAAATCGATATAAGTAACGGGGAATCTTCACAAAATTGTTGGGGGACGTCTGTTTCCAATATTTTATCATTCTTTTTTCTTTCTTAAGACATAACAGTTAGATGATAGTTTTATCGATTTAAGTATGATGTCATAATTTATGGAAACAAATTTATAGACCAATTGGAACTTTATGTGGTATAATGGACAAAATTTGCAAAATATCGATGTAAAAAAAAACTACAATCGTATGCGGTACAAAAAGCAGCACAATCCTTAGAGCATTATATCATATAAGTATCAAAAATCAGAATAAAAACAAAAATCAAATTCTTCAACTCCATGTAAAAACCCTATAATCAACAATGATTTTTTTTTAAATTAAAAAAAACAACAAAAACAAAAAACATAGAGCTGTGTCGACATATCAAAATCAGTCATTCGTTTTTAACAGTAAACCCGACACACCTACCAAGCATATCATATCAATCATAATCAATACATTATCATTAAAATAAATGAGAATTATGTTCAGGAACTCCAACCACAGTTCAGCAATATCAAAGTCATTGAATAATTCTGACACGTACAAAGATTAAAAAGGGATCTGGCCCTAAATTTGGCTATATTACATAATTTATAGCATGATTTCATTTGCTTATCTAACTTTGTGTTCAATGTGTTTCGAATTGTTTCAAACCGACCAACTAGATGTTTTCTGTCTCCATGGTGATCTCATTATAATTTGCAACCAAACCGGGTGATGATGTGATAACAAAATAACCGTGCCAATGTTACTAAACATGAAGGGTTCATTTTTATTAATATTATCATGATATCGTGTTTTATAAATAATAATAATTGGTTATTAATATTATACGGCTGTGTTCATTAAGGTTTTGATGTGCATATTATTATATTACTAGCTAGGTACCCCTAGTGTAAGTGGGTGTATTAGCAATGTTAAGTGATGTGGCAAACCATCCATATTTCATAATGCATACTAAGAATAAGATATCGCTGTCCGCTCCGCTAAAGCTTAATGCTTGATTTAAATCTAGATCTAGAATTTAATAACAAAAATAGACCTAGATCCAGATCTTGATCTAGCTAGACCAAGCCAGCAAGATGTAGCTGACCTGTTACAGCACAATGATAGAAAATTAAAAGGTTTCAGTTCAAGAAGTGCTAAAGTCAAATTAGTTTCTTGATCGAGAAATAGATCTAGATCTCGCTAGAATTTTGATCGGACATATTTAGTTTCTTTGGTCCGATTCTAGATCTAATGTTTCTAGATAGATCTAGACCTAGAGATCAATGTCAAAGTATCCCCACTACACTATTTTCTATTTTAGATATGATTTTAGTCGAGATCCAGCAGCTGAAGGCTTAGGTTCAATACTTTTTATTCGATACTGACGATAAGGGTAAAAGATAAGACCGTTAACTTCGTTTCGTTGTATTGTTTCGTTTCTTTGAGTAAATCCCTCTTTGTTTCAATGTATTGGGGAAAAAAAACAATAAAAAATTATTTGCTGCTTTTTGGGCGTGAAAATGAAAATTGTTTTCAAAGCTTTCTTTACATCAAGACTTTGTAACCAAACTTTAGGCGAAAAAGTGATGGATAAAGGGTTGTGGTTTAGAAGGAGAAGTGGCACATGTAGCCTTCAATTTACTTCAAATATTAATATAGATTCTCATAGTCCCTAAAGTGGGAAAATCATAGCATCATGATCTGGTTGTAATCGGTCGGCATTCGGTCAGAGAGGTCCAACTTTTGAATCCTTACTTAGCCCTTTAAGATGTTGGATATTTAAAAAAAAGATTGCTCGCGGATTTTCTTCACTTTGCTCGGGTGCAAAAGCGAGAAGCTAGTACAAGATTGAATTGAGTCAGCTTTGATTCAGACAGAACACTTTCCAGAACAATGTCCAAGTTTGATATTAGTTTCGACGGAAAGTAATTGAATTATGAATACAAATTACATGTATATTATTGACTATTAAATGAATGATTCACAATAAACTTAAATAATATTTATAATAAATATTTTTGTAGTTTTTTCCCCCGTTATTAAAACAAGCTCAAAGTGCTTTACATTGTACAATATATCATCAAATTTTAAGTTGCCTACAGGCAAGACCAGCAAAATCTCGGTTATGAAACTTTCACTGAAGGTGGGAAGCATCCCAAGGTTGTGCAAGACGGAGAGATTTTTCAATTAAGTCTGTAGTTGACTAATGGTGAATGGGTTGTTTTCCCTTTATTTTACCGACGTACTAGCCATCTTAAAAAATTTAAGACTTAGGCTGTTCCTTTTACCTCCCTTTAAATGTATGTGTTCATTAATGCCGAATCGGTAATTTTAATTCTCTTACAATCTCTAGAATGCGCTCTATACAAAAATCATATTATTAAGCCTTCTCTTTACTCTAGTTCTAGCGACATTATTAGAAGTTATATCAAGGTCAAGCTTAAAGACAGATGTAGATCCTAATAATAAGATTATATCATGAGTGTACGGCCAGAAATAATTGTTTTGTTTGTTTTGTTGTTTGTTTGGTGTTTTGTTGGGGGTTTTTTTTTTTTTTTTTTTTTGGGGGGGGGGGGGGGGGGGGGGGTT
>JASKDV010192279.1:0-11479 GCA_032466395.1 Aegires albopunctatus
AGAGAGAGAGAGAGAGAGAGAGAGAGAGAGAGAGAGAGAGAGAGAGAGAGAGAGAGAGAGAGAGAGAGAGATAAACGGTTACATGTATTTGCATACCATTGGAATGTAATTTGTGTGGCATCGTGGTCAAGAGGTTAACATTTGGGCTGGTGATCGAAAGGTCCCAGGTTGGAATCCCAGTTGGGCGTGATGTTGAGTTCTTGGGAAAGACTCTTTACATGCATTTCTTCACCGTACCCAGGTATAAAATGGGTAGAGGAAGATCTTGTCAGTATGCTAGAGTGAAGCGCCTTTCATTGGGTTACACCTCTGTATGGCCCTCGGGGGGTTGAGAAGGATTCGGATTGTAATGGCCTGCCAGGGAAACTCAATAAAGCGCATTGAGCACATTTAGCGGAAACGCGCTATATAAGAACGCTCTTTATTTTCTTTCTTTTTTAAAACTCTTTATTTCATTCACGATGGCTCTTGTTACATTTATTATTGATTCCATGAAGTGGCAATAGTCATATGATGAAGAACTCAGTATGCAGTTGATATTTGTTTTTCTCACAATATTTCCCACACTGACTTGCCATGTTGTTCTATTCTGTCTCTGGCTTTTTTCTAAGTTATATCTTAAAAAGAGAGATGGTTTTCTTCTAGTGATCATTCAGTTAATCACTCCATATTGATAGGACATCCATTATCTCTTTTTGTCCTGTTAGTTCTAGTTCACAACCTGTTGCTTTATATTATCATCGGGCTTTCTTTAATGGATAGTCAATATAACCCCCATTGTTCTATTTAGTGTATCCTTTCTTTATTTCAGAATTTCAAGTTAATAGCAAGTGAAGCTATGCATGAAGATTATGATAGAATCCCCATTAAGTTACAATAATTTATTTGAGGTTATCAGAATCTGCATTTAATGGCATAATTTTATATAGATCACTTCATTGATATGATTATTAGTGATATGGAGTATATCACTACCTGTCACTGTCACCATTTCAACATTTATTTGTGTTAATGAACAAATCTTTATCTGGTGTTTCCTCGCAATTTCAGTGTACAGAAACTTGTGGAACAGGCTATCAGTACCGAAAGGCTCTATGTCTAAAGGGAAATGGGGACGTTACATCTGAATCAAGGTGTGACACAAAAGATTTACCAGAATTGAGACAATCCTGTGAAGGTGATAGCAGTTGTCCAGGAAAGTGGATTACAAGCTCATGGGGAAAGGTGTGAATGTCACCTGCATTTTTATCTTTCTTACCAATGTTTTTTCTCTTTTTGTTAGATGATAAAGGTGGGGCCTACCGCATTTAATTTGCGTCAGTTATCATTGATAGAAGCGAAGCCAAATTTTTGAATTTGAAATATCTACTATCATTAATATGTTTAATTCTTTGGTGGATATTCTATCACATTTACAATGTAGATAGTCATGTGGTTTAAGAATGCCATGTTATAATTTATTTATTTTTTTAAAGCAAAGAGTTTGTAACAAAAATAACAACCAAAGTCATAAATAACAAATACAATACCGGAACTTAAAATCAAATACTTCAATTATTATTTTTCTGGCATATTGACAATAATACTCAATCTTGTTGAGTTTTCTCAGTTTATTTGTAGAAGAAGAAGAAAAAGAATTACACTAGATTACAGAGAAAAAGATAAAGAAAGATGTTATTATTTGCAATGAAAATTATTTATGCTTAAACAAAGCAATACACTTAATTGTTTTTTTTTAATACATGTATTGTATTTTTGTACTAAGTTAAGTAATATAATGAACTATAGTGGAATGAGAATAATATGTGATGAAAGAACATGTAAAACAATATTCAGGAGTACATGTATTACAGTGTATTATATGGTTTCTTGATCAGGAGTACATGTATTATTATATGGTTTCTTGATGAAAGAACATGTAAAACAATATTCAGGAGTACATGTATTATTATATGGTTTCCATTTTTGGCTTAGTGATATAGAAACTACAGCAATAAATAGTTTAAAAGAGATAAAGAATGATGCAAGGTTTTAAAATATCATTTGATTGTTCTTTCAGTGTTCTGACAGATGTGGAAGAGGAAGAAAAAAGAGGACAGTTGTTTGCATGTACCTTACATCCACCACTATGGAACCCACAAGTGAAGATGATTGTAATATAAATCTAAAACCATCTTCTGAAGAAAGTTGTGTTGAAGCAGATTGCTCTTCTGTGTGGTACACATCTACTTGGTCAGAGGTAAGACCATTTGATTCATTCTTTGAATCTTTCCAAGCAGTAACTTGTGATTTAATTTTTCATATCAAATATTTTCCCTCAATCTTTGTAGATTCCATGAAAAAGCTTTTTTTAACGTTAAAATAATGCGATTAATGTCATGTACTTTTTATCTCATCCCAAATAATATAATCCATCACCGTTGTGACACTGCAAATTAACTATGAAATAGAGAATGCAGTCCAAAATTATTGCAAAAGACAAATTCAAAGCTAACTGATTTTTCATAAATTTGTTACTTTACAATGCTTTCAAATTTTGTTTTACTATGGTTTACATAATATATGATTTAAGTTAAGAAGTTTGAATAAAGTCTGACCATTCACTGTTGAAGACTTCCCATTGAAAGAAGAAAAAGACTGACTTTATGCTCTTTTTTCTTGTTTTAGTGCTCAGTAACATGTGGCAGAGGATATAAAGAACGTGAGGTTAAGTGTTTAGATGTAAACAATCAACCTTCAGTCTCATGCCCTTCATCACTCAAGCCAGAAACAAGAGAAACATGTTCCCTTGACTCCTGCAATCTCTATCAAAGAACAAATGGACACATTGAAACTGAAAGCGAAGAGAAAGGTGAGGTTTTTCATCCTCTCAACCAAAAATATACCAGTTTATAAATACATGCTCATGTCATTAGAACTTAATATTCTTGAATCTTTTTGATAGTCCTGAGAGTTATAATTTTAAATATGTAAAAGTGATAATGTAGGCAGTTACGCAGATAGAAATGTTGTCTTGTACTGATGTTTTGGGGACTTTGTTAATTTTCAATAAATATAGAGGGCTATTGTTTGCTTTTTAATGATGTATCAGATTATACAGATAAGAAAAAAAATTCAAATAAAAAGATTTTGTAATACAATAGTTTAAGTATTAAGATTCTTATTCTCGTGTCATTGCCTTTCCTTTTACTTTTACAATATCTTCAACATTTTTATGCCATCTTCGCATTTGAAAAATATCAATGGTTTTATCTTTTGTAAGACTCAAATGAAGATTCTGAACAACATGAAATCAGTGAAGAAATTTTAGAGGAAAAATCAGAAAACTCAAATGAAGAAGATGATTCCAAGATAACTTTAACAGAGAAAGAAAATTATTCAAGTATAGAGTCAGAGGAGCAGGAGGTAGATGAACAATATGAAAGTGAAGAAATAGAAGAAGGAAGCGATCCATCTGCTGGTCAAACTACAGAGCCTTCTGTCTCTGACCCTGAAACAAATGGTGATTATTTTGCACCCTGAATCACTTATCCTCTTCAGTGATCCATTCATTGAACATAACAAGATAACTTTAACAATGCATCATTCATTATGCCAATTTTAAGTCTGCAATGAAATGAGATGTATCACACATCACACCTATCCCTCTCATTCCAAAAGGTTTTCCTTATAATATTTGACAATTAAATGTAATATCATTGTATTATGCCTTTGAAATTTTAATCTATTTGTAAAATCACCCAATGAATTTTTGTGAACACCCATTAAGAAATGATAACATTTGGTGTACTTCCATGAATTAACTTTAAAATCTGCTAATGACTTGATACTAATCAATTGTATGTATACTTTATATTATGTGATCTACATAAAAGAAAGTCATTGAGGTTGGTAAAGTAGGGTTGTGAAATACCCATTACTGTTCTTTTTTATGTATTTCTCTCTTTATTTAATCCATTATTATTATTTTTTAATTATTATTTATTGACGGATGGGGAATGAGGAAGGAAGAAAAGAGAGGAAAATACTCCTCATCCAAAAAAAGAGAAAAAATCACAAAGCACAAAGATCTAGTTACATTGAGGAGATTATTATTATTTATTTTTGTATAACCAAGACAATCTTTAATGCTTAGGTGTACCTGTACACATGTCATGATTTACTGATTATATTTAACAGTTTGGATTTTAATCAAAAAGAATTTCATAATACATGTATTCTTCTTATAGGGCCCAAGGTAATGCTGTTTAATTTTGTTTGTATTAATAACTATTAAAGGAAGAAGTTTAGATAAGTTTGTGGAATAATTGATGACCTACTTCGTTTCTTTTTCAGAATAACTTAAAATTTTTATCGTAATTGAAATGTAAAGTATCATCAAGATGGAATATGAACATTTTGAAATTATCTCATTTTTATATTATTTTAATGGAATACATGTACCTGCATCACATATTTCATTATTATATGTTTCATAGTATTAAGACAGAAATTGTGTAAATTATGTGCACTAAGTTCATGTGAAAAACTAACATTTCCTCAACAGTACTAAAGTGAGAAACGTATAATCATGTTTTAATTCCTCGCCATAAACCAAAGAAAATTGTGGGAAATTTTATTTTGAGAAACCTCAATGACACATGCCTTTTGATAAATTTGAATAATAAAAAGTGATCTAATCAAATTTCCTTATCGATGCATATGATACAATTTTGAAACTGATTCCAAGAAAAAGGAATAGCGAAATGAATTAAATTAATATGTAGGTTATGAATCATTGGATGATTAACTCAAACTGAATAGTTTGGTAAAATGTTTAAAACTCGGTTTTTTTGCTTGTGGATTAGATGAAGATTTGGAAAAATAGATCAACGAGATATCCTCAATGTTATTTTTGTTATATTTTTCAGAAACAATTTTCTTTTTTATTATAAATTATAATTTACATACTGCTTTTGATTGATAAACTTTTAATTTTTATCAATTTGTTACGAATTACCATTACACATCACTTCAATTCAAGTTTTCAAATATTTCATCATTTTCCTGACATTTTTGTTTGTTTGTTTCCACAGAGGAAAAATGTAAGGATACTTTCTACAACTGTCTGATGGTCATTCAGTCAAGAATGTGTCAATATCGATACTACCGCCAACTTTGTTGTCAATCATGCCGGAAATCTTATGGTTACTGAATTCCATTACAAATAAAGATACAGAACTGTGATGCTGAGAACAAATATACAGTATCTTAAATATCTCCTTCAGTTTGAGATAGACTTAAATGTGACAATAATGATATGAAAATGGTGACAGGCCGTTTTCATCATTTCAAATTATCGGTATATTATTTTGATTGGTCTTTTGCTGAAGAGATGATCATTTTGCTTTAGGATGTATGTTCTGCTGCTATGAGTAAAAGCGTGCCAAACTAAAGATGGTAAAGGGTGCAATCTCAAATGATGTTTTGTTTATGGATAAAAATGGATGATTGATATGAATTCTTTCATTGATGCATTCTATTCATGTATACCAGGGGTGCTCAACCTTTATTAAATGGGATCTACTTTTACAATTCCCAGCCTTTGGAAATCTATCAGCCTAGTGAAGCCCTGAAACAAAAATCAAAGAAACTGAACCTATGCTGGTTTGCTATCAGTATTATTCACTTAAAGAAGAAAAAACTAGCACAAACCCGCCAAGTCCAAGAAAATGACCCGCCAATATACAGAAACAAATAGAAAAAATAAACCTCGTGGGTGTGTCCTACAGTCATCCCGCGATTGACTGCCAAACACTTGAAGGTCAACCGGTAGATCACGATTGACTGGTTGAGCACCCCTGCTTTATATTTATATACAATTGAAGAGGATTTCAAATAATCCAATGAACTTTAAAAATGAACAATACCCATGTGTGACAATCATTAAATTGGATTATATGAATTGCTTACTTATTGATTGTGCAAGTGTAAATAAAAGTAAAAGGAGAAAATATCTTTTCACTTATGATTAAATTGTTTCTACCATACTATGATATCATCATAGTAACTGAAAATTATTCATCATATTGCCAGGTAAAATATTTGTGTTTTGATTTTAGTTGATACAAAACTATAATTAGATTTAAGACTTTCACTTGCAATACTTTTATATTTACATATATTTATTATGTTATAACTGCTCAACTTAAAAATTAAAGAGTAAGAAAAAAAAATGTGCCTTTCAATATGATGACCTATTTTATTTCTTGTATATTTACAAGTAATTTTGTTAAAAGTTTTATCTCACATTATAATATGTGCATCGGCATAGACATTATGATAGTAAACCATCTAACTGTGGTTTGTTTAATGTTTTTGTATCACATTATTATTTGAAAAATGAAACCTAAATACATGTAGTTGACTTGATGTGCACTGTGTGAATTATGTAAAATCATATACATGTATACTATGATGTACATGCACTTAAAGCTCCTATAAAAATTCTTCACAATAATTTAATCCATTGAAATCTTTTCTTAAGGAGAATAGATTGATATCTAGTTGCTATTAAGTTCACATACATTATCAATAAGCCCTAAACATATCCTTGCTTTTTAAAAATTTGAATCATGTATAGTTATATCCCCGATTGTTATTGCTTAAATACCCAACTAGAGCTAATGAAGTCAATCTATGAAGGAGCTGTTTATGCTGTTACTCATCCATAATTATACCATTAGGCAATACAAAAATAAATGAAACTCCAACCATTCATTGTATTCTACTCTTATCATCTTGTGATTGTAACCAATAATGTTGACATATATCATGAATGGATATGGAAACATGTATAGTCTAGTTTCTCTAATCCGAAGACATCCTTTCCCAGCAATTTGTTTGGATTACAAAGTTTGCCAGATAAGAGATTTGCCGACCAAATGTCAACGTGCATTTCCGTTGCCAGAAAATCATTAGGATTACAGAGGTCCGGAGTAGAGGGATCAGACTGTACATATTATTTTTGGCTTGGTGTGTATGTTAAATTGACACTTATTCATAATTATTATTACACTTATAACTACGGGAATAAAACGATGAGCATGTATTGATGAAAGAAGTATTGCATTTTTTTAAAGATTGTTTGAATTTGACTGGTGCTTAGGAGTGAATATAATATTTAAATCTTAACAGTACATTGAATTTTAAGAGTTCATAAGTCATATTTGAATCAAATCATTTTGGAATTTACGCATATGTATAGCGGCTAATAAGAATAATAATACTAATAAGAAGAATTGAAAATTGAATTTCATTTGCATTACTTATTACCTTGTATTGAATTTTGATAAGGTCATAAAAAAACAACAATGAATCTCAATTCTTATGACTTGAATGGAACTGGACTACTGTATTTGATTGTTGTGTATATGCATCAATCACTGGAAATATCCTTAAATTACTTTCAAATTTCTTCCGGATACATGTATTCTTACTTTAATTATAATAAAAGAAGACAATTATAATTCTATTTGCTAAAAAAGACGTAATTTGTGAAACATAACATGTCAATCTACCACTATCATTGAATCTCTCTTTTCTACAATGATGCATCTGATTGGTTTATTAATTATATATACAAACTGTTTAAACCATTTTGTTGTAGCCTATGTCATTTCTCACAGTCAACTTTTTACCTACTCTAAATTCCAAATAGCGAAATAATTATGTATATTTAGATACCGTGGATATTGAGAGAAAAACCTATCAGAAATAATGTTTCTTTGAGTCTGTAAACATCTTTTTTTTTTCTCTATTCATGCAGGACATGGTGCAGCGATTTGCACTTCATCCATTTCTTTTCATTTTTTCCTCCCTTCATTCCATTATTTAGTCCATTATTTTCTTGAGACAATATTGTCATTTAAGGCAATGCTTAATATTTCTACTATGTTAACCCAATAAAATGTTGGTCTATAATGTTGCTTTCTTTTCTTGCGTTTACATTTTTGGTAACATATTGTTATCTCACAAACTAAAGATTGAATGGCACATGTATTACTGTTTCATGTTAACTGCAGCTAGTAATAAGCATACATCTTAATACTAATTAATCTTAACAGTTCTATTTTGTTAAGTTATTGCCCTCGGACCCTAAGTTAAGTCCTTTTTTCCATAGAAATTTATTTTTCATTTTCATTTATAACTTTTTTCTCTTCATTTCTTTAAAAAACTATTATGCCTATGCAAATTAATCCTTGGCCGTTTACAAGACAGTTGATGAAAACCCTAAAATCACCAAAGCAGTGGAAAGGGGAAAATTCAATAAGGCCTACAACTTAACAATTTTCTTTCACCCCAGATGTTGCAGTGATCATATGGTTTACTTGAACTATAATCTCCGACAGCAAATGCTGCATTGGGGAAAAACTCTCCTACATGCAGCTTTATATTACTTTAGAAAAAATAATGAATATGTTATGAGGGCCTACATTACGTAGGACCGGCAGAAGATCTTGTCGGATCAAGGGCATAACTCTATGATATAAACTATAAATAAAACAGCTGCATGCTCGTTACGGATGAATTAGAGAAAAATGGCAAGTCAGGGGAGATTAATGATGTACAGACAAACATGTCCATAACGGTCACTTAAGAGCAAAGTGGCCGTTATAGACAGGTGACCGCTATTGAGAGAGGATGAGGTACGATAGGTAAAATTGAGATCCCAACAATGTGCATCGATAGTGTTATTATTAATATCATTTATACCTTCTGTGGTCTCTCTTTCTTTTCCCCTTTATCTCTTCTTCTGTCAGTTTAGTTTATAGCTGATTCTATTGTTATTTTTGTGTTTATTTCATTTAATTTTATTAGCATTATTCGTTTTTGTTATTGGTACCATTCATCAACAAACCATAAATGTGTGCATGTCGATGTGAAAAAAATGGCTGCAAAGTAAACTCCACTCACCTTCATTACGTAGCATTGACCAATGACCACACACCTTAAAACGACTGTGTCTAGCCCAATAACCACAGACTCCTCCTTCTACTGTTCAGTGAACCGACTTAGCGCGTGCAAAGGTGGTCTTCACAAGGAAGGCTTCACCTGGCCGAGTCTATACATGTGTGTCATCTTCGCAGATCACACCCAGCATTGTCTAGCCACGTCATAAGCATGATTGATTAATGTAGTCTCTCTATTGCACACATTTATTGAGTGTTGAAGGCGAAATATGTTGGGCAGTCAGTAATGTCGCTATCGAGAAGTACGACTTAGCAGAACAAACTCTGCAGAAGTGACCGCTATGAACAGGTTAGGAGAACGCATGGTCACAAAAAATTACTGACCGTGATCGTGACTGCTATGAAGGGGTTAAAAATATAGGAAAAATGAAAGGGTGTCCCAGACCATTGGCCGTTAAGGCAGGTGGGACTGTGACTGTAAGTGTAATAATACAAATAATCAACAGCTGCTCTGATGCTAAAGGTGACTATGAGTATGAGGCTATCAGCATCTCTATCAGTATTCTTAGATCCCTTAATCCTTTAAGGCTACTGGGTGTCTTCAACACTGTATGGTGCATGATAAGTACACATAATACATGGAGTAAGGTTTCTGAAATTCCAAGTTTCATAATAAAGTAACACGCAAAATAAAGTTCAGGTTACTTTCCTTTCATCATTTTGATAGTCATTGATACGCATAAATGTCAAAATCACAAAATCAATATACCATTTCAAAGCTGAAGAATTTATATTTCCAATAAATACTCATTCATTTACATATTAACTCCCAAACAAGTCAGTGAAACAAAGTCAAACATCACTGTTTTTCTCATACTTCGCAGCAGAGAATTATGTTTAGAAAACTCACAGGGATCATATTAAAGGGTGCGTAATACTCTGTGTAGCCGCCCCATACAACTCGTATAGTTTTCAGTCTCTTGGCAAAATATTGAACCCCACATAAGCTGGAATGCTGTCCAAATTTCAGTTAATTCATCAGACAGAGCATCTGGATTCGCCTTGAGCTGACAGTTTTTAGCCGGAGGTTCATCATACCTGAGGGTAATGATCATACCCTATAAGTTATCGATTGGGTTTAAGTCTGGGCTTACTAATGGCCAGTCTAGAGATGGAATGCTGTTCTTGGTGAGAAATGCTTGAATAAATTGAGTGCTATAAAGGGAAATCATCATCGTGCATGAATGTAGGCTATATTGGTTATCATTTAGGAAGGGAATTACTCAACTTATTAACATTTATTGATCCGTGTATTGTTGTGCACAAAGTTTCCCATAGACTCATACAAGGTGCATTTTGCAATATCCAGTTATACCATCCCAAACCATAACTGTACCTTTTTCTCTGTTTTTAACTATTTGAATTTTGTTCCTCATTATATTTCCTCATGTAATACGCAACAATCTGTGACGTCACACGTAGAGATAACGTGTTTTAAACAAGTTAAAATCATTGATAAAAGTAGTAATAGCAATGTGCATGTTAGGATTCTTCTTACTTTACATTATGACGTGTAGATTGCATTTTTGAGACCAAATCACACAATAAGATATTGATGGTATTTGAATCCTAATTTAAAAAAACAAAAACAAAACACCAATGGAACAACCAAATACAAATGAAAAACCCAGATTGAGGAAATTTCTAAATTATTTAATTGTGACTGTTTCTCTCATTCCACGAGTAAAAACATCATAGCATTTATATTCAAGTAATGTATCCATTCACTCTAATGCTTGTTCTGTTTACAAGAGACAAACTACGCCTACAAGCCTATCCTATTCTCAAATGCAAATAGAATTTTATATAACAAAATATCAATGCACATCCATACTAATAATGCTTAAATCATGATTTCTATTTAATTTACAGAAGAATAAACAATAGTAACAATAAAAGTGTATCCCCATTCACCCAATAAGTATTCATCGATAACCCAACGGACATATGTAGGCAGGACAAACTGATTATTTTTTTTAAAGCAACAGAAAAATAGGATAGTTTAGAACATAGATCATTTTATCCTGAAAATTTTAATACCAAATTTAGTTTTCTTAGTTGATTATTAACGAAGTTATGGATATTTTAGGTTTTGAATTTTTTGTCACATTTTCAAATGTTAAAAAATGTCACTTTGAGACATGGTTCATTTAATAAATACACCACCCAGCATTCTCAAATTGTCAATACATGAACTCCTATTTTTTTCTTGGTGGGTATGCAAAAGATGCAAGTGGTTTGTTTATTTACATGAAACTAACAAAAATGCACAATTTCGTGAATAGCGCAAGGGAGGTAAAAATAGTGAATTTTATCAATTTTTATATGACTGAAAAATCAATGAATAGGGCCATATTATTGATGAATACATCAAGTTAAAGATCTTTTCAACGCTGACAGATGAAATAGTCTAAAACCTGCTTACAATGTTAGGAATTTTTAAAATGCTGACATAAATAAGCGGCATT
>JASKDV010192312.1:0-11479 GCA_032466395.1 Aegires albopunctatus
AATAATAATAATAATAATAATAATAATAATAATAATAATAATAATAATAATAATAATAATAATAATAATAATGATACATGTATTATGGTGATGATGATGATATTAAAATATTACGTTGACACTTTCAAGAAAATCTACAGCACCTAGGGACACCAACGTTGGCACACGTGAGTAAAATAACACTTTTTCGTCAACTGCTGTGCATGGCCTAGCCGGATTTTTTATTTAAGTCTTTGTTGTTTTTTATGAATTCATAATTAATTACGATTAAAACGTTTGGACTCCAATCACCAAACTTGTTTGAAATATATCCATAAGACAAGACATTCAGCCAACATACTTGGACAAAATAGGCCAGGACCAGGTACCCATTCACATCCGAGTGAGTCAAACGTGATACAAAATGTTTTATCTAAGGACACCTCCATTCGCCATTGACCTGTGGTTTGCGGGAAAGTTTGCGTCTAATAGGATTCGATCCCACATTATATTCAGCCGACAGGATTCGGTGAGTGAATCTTGTGGGGTTTCTGGTGTTTGGAATGTGTCAGTCACAAGGTCATGGATGCCTCTGGAGTTTTCTGCGTCTTACACGAACTAGCTGACTGTGACAAATGAACTGTTTACTTGAGTCTTTCTAAATTAATTCAACTTTTAAACAATTTGGTTAATTCTATGAAAAACAAAAATCCGGTCAAAACCGCATCGAATCAGTTTCGAATTAAAGCCTTATGTTCAGCGGTGAATAATTCTTTTACATCTCATTAAAAATAGTTTGACCGTGCAAATGAATCATTTTTCGGAAAGTGAACTTGTTTTCTTGGACTGACTATAAAATCTAGATCTAATTTTCCTTTGTGTTTCAAAAACATTATTGTTTTGCTCTATTGCTAAAGATCAAAAGGAAATATTTAACCAGATAATTTGTAGTGAAATAATTCAATTTTCTTTGACAAATAAGCGCAATCGAGTTTTCCATGATGCAGTTTAATAGCTGCTAAAAGTTACATTCGTGGTTATAATTTTAAACAAATAATCTATAGCTCTAGTCATATCACTTTATTGTATCCAATTAGATCCAAACATATTATAGGAAAAGTCGAATCAAAGGAACAAAACCTGAAACTTTCTAGATTTGCCTTTAATTTTCAAAATCATATACATGTATATCTAAGCCAATGGCCAACGAGAAAGATTTTTCTACTCCGAATGAGGAGAATTCGTCTCGATTGACACGACAAGACACGACGTGTAAAACTACATTACATCCTACAGAGTTGAAACCCAATCAGGAAGGAAGCAATGCGTGCGCTCAGATTCTTCTCGCAGTGTGTACGATGGGAATCGAAATGTGCGCTACCTTTGTTCAGATTTTTTCAGTACTTTTGTAAGTAATCATTAACACCATCATCATTTTTATCCTCTCCATCATCATTACCACAAACGAAGCCACCATTGTCATCATCATTATCGCCGCCGTCACAATCATCATTATCATAATTTTCATCACAATCGGAGCCTGTCGCCACCATCATCGTTTAACTCATAATCATCATTATTAACGCGTCGTCGTCATTGTCATCGTCATTTTCATTATCATCATCCTCATGCTCTTCCTTTTTCTTCTCACCATTATCATCAAAACTATTTTTTTAGAATATCACTATCGTAAGTCTATCGCAACAATCATCATTTTAATCACCACCACCACCACCACCACCACCATCATCATCATCATTATCATTATCATCATAATATCATCCCTATGTCAAATTTTCATCACTGTTGATAAATTCTAATTAAATCTATAACGAATAGCAAAACAGAAAACAAAACAGCAATAACAAACAAAGAAACGAAACAATATCAAAACCAATACGACAACGAAAAAAGAATGACAATAATCCTGTGCATTATTCACCACTCAGGACTCCGGTCGGCTGGGTGACATGGTGGGATCGTTGAATCTCGTTGAACGAATTGTTTGTTGTTTTTCTTTTTTCTCTTTGTTTTTTTTATAATTACAGTCATTGGAGAAGTGTCCTTAGGTAAGACACTTTGACCTGTCTACCTCACTCAGCTGTGTGAATGAGTACCTGTCCATTAAGACGGCCTTGTATTCACGCATAATAAGCTGCCTTTCTTACCCAATGTGATTGTAAGTTGCTGTCGGCCTTGGGACGTGAAAAAATTATTGTAAAGCGCCTGGTAGAGGCTTAAGTCCATTGTCAATAAGCGATATAACTCCATGAAAAATAATTCAAAATCAAGCAAACAAAGACAAAATTTAAAACACCGAAAAGAAAATACAAACAAACAGACATACAAACAAAATATAACATATAAACAAAACAAAACGACAACAAAACAATGCATTTTAAGATAAAAATAAATAGCAACAACAAAAACAATATGACAACAAACAACAAAACGGACAAGCTAGCAAGAAAAACAAATACATGTAATAAAAAAAATAGCGACAAGATCAAAACATAAACAATCAAGAAAAAAAAAATAAAAATAAAAGAACACCACGAACGCCCAAACAAAACAACGAGGAGAGAAATGAATCCTAACGATAACAAATCCATCCAATAGCCTGTACCTACAATTTGTATTAATAACTTAATGATGAGGGAAAAGGGGAAGATAATTGAGGATGAGGAGTAGAACAAGAAGAAGATACAGGCAAATAAAAGTATACAACAAGAAGACAGGACAGACGATGGACAAGCGAAATAATAACAATAATAATAAAAAAAAGATTTTTTAAAAAAGAAGAAGAAAAGATGAAGTTAAAATAGGCTTATCTCCAATAATTGGACATCAAAATCTGTCTTCAATAACGCACCTTCTATCGCATTGTATGCTTTCTCCGAAGAGTCATAATTCTATTCTTGCAAAGATATTTTGAAAGTGATTCTGGAATATTTCAAGCAACATTAGAAAGGACTAGCACCAGAAGTGTCACAATATTATGATGAGCGTAGATGCCAGCCGACAGATCTTGACGATTTTATTACAGTAAACAGGTTCCATATTATTTTTTTCCCCGTTGTTTCCCAGCATGCAGTTCCTGGGTGTACCGACAGCTTTGGTATCCATGAATGGAGTCATGGCTGGTGCTTCCGGTCTAGTCATTCTTCCGGTAGTTGGGTGGTTTTCTGACAGGGGGAACAATCCGGTGGTAAGTAATAATTTAGTCAAATCATTTATCCTTTTATGAATGGGCAAGCAATTTTAACGATAACATGGCTTGATTTATCGCTCTTTTAACGATGACTCAAATATTTGTGGAAGTTTGCAAAGATTCCAAATATTGGCGGTGTCAGTAGCCTTGTGGTCAACACAGTTCAACCACGAGAAACTCTAGAAGCTTCATATATTAACACCGATTAGCTGGATGTCATGGGGGATCAAATCTCGTCAGACGTAAATTTTCTCTATAACCATAGATTATTGGCGAGGCCTCCCGTTTACGTCACTTCACTCAGGTGGGGATTCCTGACCATGGTTGCAAGTCTTGCCCTATTATTGCGTTATGTGTTGCTATCGGTCAGGAAAGTAGATTGTATCCTTTTTAAGATTTCTGATTCACATCCTCCATGTTACTGTAAGGTGGATGATTTATACTTAAATTCAGTGGTTTCAGGAATGGTACGATTTTTTCTACAATCATTGTAAATCACCACGAACACAACTAAGTCGTGGATATGAGTGCTACATAAGACTAAGAGCGACTTTTACAGTAAAACCCGCTTAATTCGAATTCCCAGGGGTATGATGACTCTGAGTTTTCCGAGTTCGAACTACTGGAAAAGGGAAATGATTGGTTATATATTATTATTCATTATATTTATTATTAGGCCAAGCCGCTTGTCTTCGATTGATATTGTTAGCCTTCAAACTTAATGTTAGGCGGAATTCTGACCGCTTCGTTTCAAGGCTTGGCGTTTTAATGATGTACTGTACTGTAATACATTAATATTAATAACAAGTCAGTCTTTTATTACTATGACTAAAGCCCCAATTTGGGATGGAGTAAAATTAATGGATTGTTCAGACGCTCTTTAACCTTCATTAATGCCACGACAATTCAAATTATAACGTCGAATCATCCAAATCAGGCCAGAACTTGTTCGAATCAACCGATTAAAAAAAACCCAAAAACCAAAGTACAAGGAAAAAACAAAACTAGACTTCGAGGTAACTTCGAATTATACGAGAATTCAAATTATTTGAGTTCAAATTATGTGGACTTCACTGTACTTTTCAACTTTCAGATGGGCTGTAGATGTGTATTTTGGGATCTACAATGATGGTCTATTTTTTTACAATTAGTACTCGTAATTAATTAATTTTTTATTTTTTGTATTTCTCTAAATTATACTCTACAAACTTCTCCTACTCAGACGTAATGACGCTGTCTCTCCTCTGAGTAAAAAAAGTCATGATCTGAGGGAAAGGAAGTGTGCCTGGGCAACAACACTTCTTGATAATACGCTGCCCAGGTGCAGCACAACGTGCTACATCCATGGTCAGATCTGACTGACGGAGGCCTATGTATATTTTGCATTGCTTCGTTGGCCTGTTTATTTTGATATAATCCATATATCTTGAGCCTAGACCCATTTCAATATGCTTGTAATGTACAAAAAAGGTTTTTTTTTTTTAATCGTATCTAAAACAAATCCATTAAGGCCCAATCGATCTTTTAGCAGAAATTGTGTATCTGACTTTGTTAAAACTTAGTTTCTTTGAAAATTATCATTATTTTCCACAGGCTAGGAAACTGTCGACGATGTTTTTAAGTGTGACGGTTTATCTGGCAGGTCTGTCAGGTCTTGCTGTCTGCGGCGTTTTCAAAATTGTCTATTTTGACGAAATGCTCCTTGAGATAGGTAACAACAGAAGTGACTTCAATTCGACACAGGGTGTGTATGCTCCTCAAAATAAAACTCTTGTAGCTAGCATTGCAAATTCAACGAAGGAAGGAAGACCCAACATTGGAAACTCGAGTCCAGAATTATTACTCGAGTACTTGCCCATTACAACTTCAATGACGTCCTCGACTCCTACCAGCGCCTATGTGGCCATTGCGTGCTTTGCATGTCTAGACATTGGCTTTGACATAAGCATGGCTTTATCTAGAGCCTTTATGTTGGAATGCGTGCCTTGTTTTCAGCACACCCGACTCCTTGTGACTGCCAGCGCGATTCAGTCATTGTCAGGATTAGCCTTTGCCTTCTTAGGCACCCTGGACCTGTCCGACCAGCTCAATGTCATTTTCAAGGTAAACGGTACAGCTGCCTCCATTGTCTTCTATGCTGTTTTTCTGGCATGTGTTGTAGTTGTCAGTTTCTCTTGTAGTATGACCACTGGGTATATTTTATTGAAGAAAAGAAAAGGTGACCACGATGCTTTGTCGGGAAAAAGAACTAAAGGAAATGTTGAGGAAGCGAAATTGTCAAACAAAAGCAGTGAAAAATTGGCTATTGTTCGTAATATGTGGAAAAGAAGGTCACAGAGAAAATCTGCTACGATTGACTTAGAAATCCACGAAGATAACGGAAAACGTCCTTTACTGGTGACTAAAAAGCAAGGTTGCTTTAAACCCAAATATCTCTCCCTTTCTTACAGCACATCCAGATTACACAGTCTGGAGGACAGCGTGACAACAAACACCAACAGCCTGGAGAAAGGAGTATATCGCTCAATGAGTTTGTCCTCCTCATACGAACTTAAGAACTCTACCGCAGGCATACTAGAGAAAGGTTTGAACCAAAACCAAAATGATCTTGAGATACCTCATATACCAGATGAAGAAAAATTGTACGCAATTTCAGGCAAACAACTGACCAATAGTCACCCAGCCGATGCTGTATCAGCCATTGGTGCTTTCAAGACTTCTTACTCCATGTCCTTGTCGATGGCTCATTCTACTCTGGGGGTAGATCAAGAAGTTGACACAATAAGACATCGTGGAACAGAAAGTAATGCAAGAATTTGCAGTTCCCTTCGAAAAACAAATGAGGAGGCAAATGCTGTGCCCAAAAGGAGTCAATCCAATAAACGATTAATTATACTTTGTATTTCGTCCTTCCTGACCATTGGTTCTATGCTTTGTAGCATCGCCTATACTGGCAACGCTCTGACGCTGGACATCTATCACGGCGTCCCGACGGCGCTTCCTGGAAGCGAGGGTTACATCCAGTACAAGAAAGGAGTAACCAATTCTGCTTGGGGAAATTTTGCCATGTACGCTACTTTCACTCTGGTCAGTCTGACTAACAAGAAGCTCATTGACCTCATAGGTGAGTCTTGACCTTTCTTGAGTTTTCATGAGAATGATTAGACTTATTGATGAATATCCTAAATTTGAAGCATAATTTCTGAGCTTGTCTAAGGTGTAAAGTAGTTGAGGTAGAGAGAAAGACAGAGGGAAATGTTGAAAAAGAGGTATAATTGCCCACCAAAGAAAATAATTGCTCTTATTACGCCATTTACTTCTCCCTCCTTTCTCCTTTCCTCACAAGACATTATGTCATGTCTCAGTAAATACCATATTCTTCTATTCCTATTGCCTTCGTTTGTCACATGAGAGGAATAAGAGAAAGCATTTTTACAATGCATCGTCGCTTTGAGGATTCGAATCTGGAACCAGCATCTCGGACTTGTCATATTCAAATTTCAACAATACATATATATCGATATACTGCTTTATTATTACTCTCTCTCAATTTTTGCTTTCTTTGTAATTCCATCATAATATTTTGCGATGCTTGGTTTAAAAGAAGAAGGTTGGTGAACAAATCCTTAAATACATATGGCAATAAGTGTCTGAATGTTGTTGAAATGTCATTGTTAGGTTTAAATATTTCATTGTCTCCGATGTGCCCCCAAAACCTGAGGATTATGACATTGAGAAGGACAACGGAGAAAGAATAATTGAAGTCAAAGACCAAACCGTGCAAACTGCACCCAGAGTGGCAGCTGATGGAGAACAATCGCGATCCTTGTTGTGGCCTCAAATACCCGACGGCACAGAGGGGATTGAGTGAGTGAGTGAGTTATGATTTTATCTGTCATAATTATTATGGACACGTGAGGCTAAAATCACACCCTAGATAAGACATTGTTTTGATTAAGATTTCCTCTTCCAATACGTCTGTTGCCGGAAGAAATGGTGTAGCCTTCCATTAGGCCTATTACCTATATCAGTTAAAACCAGTCATATCAAAGATAATTAACAATATTGTTATGGTCCACTTCGGATTTTTCCTCGCTACGAGTTGACGACAGATTGGTTTACGTTCATTTGATTGCATTGTTTACATTCACTGAATCAACTCATCCAAATGCAACAGAATTTGTAAGCAGTGCACTCAAGGAGACGTAATACTCATTTCGTCCTCATCGTAATAAAAGAGTTGACCATCTTTCTTGTTAATATCACTAATATATTTGGTTATTTTTATACCTTTTGGTATCTCACTATCCCTACTGTCACTTCCATTAAAGGGCTTTAGAACTGTTTGTCGGTGTGGATGAGTTGTTACTCCTTTCTACTTTGTACTCCGTTATCTTTGAGGCCTAGAAGGCATGAGGGAAAAAAAAACGTAGGCCCATTTTTTGTTATTTCAGGGGCTTGGAGAGGTCATGACGTCACCAATAGGATTCGAACCAATCCGCTGTCGTCACGATCTCAGGAACCCGAAGCCAAAGTCATCGACGCTGAATGTTTCATCTATGAACTTTGATCCTAACTAAATAGTTAAAAATTCTTCCATTCGCAGTCCACCGGTCACAACACAATGGTAAGCGTGTTGTGTTGGAAAGACACGAATTTGTATCGTGTGTATTGGACGCATTATTTTTCAAACGATCAACAGGAAAAGAATGGAAGACAATGATCAAATTATTTGCAGTTGATTGGTTTACAATCAAGGAAGTGGAATGAATAGGAGACAACGACAAAGACAGAAAAAGGAGAGAACGATATAATCGAGGAAACTACGGTAAGCGTCAGAAAGAGAAAGGAGAATAAAAGATGAGCAGACGACAGATTGAAAGTTTGCGACCTAAAAGAAAAATGGGAAATATTAACGACAACGAAAACGGTGGAGAAAAGAATGAAGATCACAATACCTTGAACATCAAAACAAAGACCTAAAGTAGAAGTGAAAGCCAAATGGCCCTCCCATAAGACGCTTTCAAGATCTATCAGGCAGCTCTTACAGAGATGTTAAGCAGCGTTTCAATGCGTAAGTATTTGATATAGTCGTAGTGATTATCGGACTTAACATGGCAAGTGCAATTGAGAAAAGGATGTCATTTGTGTCTAACATGTGTGGTAAGCCTTGATTTATAATTATATAAGATCTTGAATACGTTGCCTTCACGTATCAAAATTAGTCAAAATGTTTATAGATCAGTTGATTTAACCTAATGATTAAATGAAGATACCGGTACTAATATTTTGCGTTCCACTTATGCCATCATACTAAGCTGGTTTCATATCATTAGATATAGAGATAGTAACACTTTATTTAAGTTTGCCAGAATATTAAATTTTGTAGGCCAGTTCTAGAAAAATACTTTTGAACTCGATCTTATCATGTTTTCAGCTCAATGTATAAGGTTCGTTCTCATTTTCGTATGATTGTATAAAAATAAAGCTGTATCATTTTAAACTGCTGGTATTTTATGTAAATCAAGACCTACTATCATCAATTATTTGATTTGGATATTGTTTCATTTCGTTGTGCCATTAGGTGAAAAGATCCAGTTCACATTATCCCACATAATTTTCATCTCTTGCAACTTGGCATTCTTGGTTGCCAAGACAGAGGAATTCTTCTTCGTTTCCATGGCGATGGCAGGCTTGCAGCGAATGTGCGTCTATACCCTGCCGTACATCCTGGCAAATAAATTCACACAAGAAACGGTAAACTAGATCTACCCCTACTGCTATCACTCTTTAAGTTTAAGATGGTAACATTTTTATGAAGTTTGTAGGTTCGTATCCTGACCTTCACCATTGTATTTCTTTTGTTTCAGCTGTTGAGAACGTATTCCCGCTACCTTAGTCGTGACTATTCATTAAAAATGTTGTAACAAACGTTATTCAGTCATTTTAAGGAACACAAATAATATCATTATTCAATCGCGTAATAGTTTTATTCTTTCACTAGAAAAGTGTATTCTCCCATAGGCTGCGATATCTTTTCAAACATTTCAAAGCGATTGGTGGGTTTATCAAATCGGTGGACGTGATTAAAATACATTTGTTTTTTTTAAATTATGTTAATAGCATTTTTAGGAATGTAATTTAAAAAACAACAACAAATAAATAAATAAATAAATAGATTAAATTGGTATTCGGACAATAATAATATAACATTGGTTCTAATTATGATGGCCACGTGCAATCTTTTTCCCCAACACTAAGATTATGGCATAATATGTTGCCGTTTGACAATAAGATAAGTCGCGAATCTGTCGATATCTTTAAACGTCGACTACAGAGTGTCTGTCAAACTAAAATAATCATACAATGACTAATTTTTAAGCGAAGCTGTAATATTAAATTAATAACTTAGACCTGTAGTACGATTAACAAGCTAATCATTGTATTAATTGTTGGCATATTGAAAGTAACAATGCAGGAAACGTCTTAGTCTTAGCAACGGACCCAACCGGTTTTGTGAGGATCCGCTGAAACCATCTAACTGCCCCATCGGTAAAGGTCTGAGCGGTAAAGGCCAATGGAGCTGGCCGACTATACCGCGTCCCTGGTCCGCGTCCAGAGGATCTTGTCACGGTAATATGAACAGACAATCAAACCATAGGATCCGTTAAAACCGAGCGCGAGAGCAGCTGAGCTCTTAGGGCTCCTTCTGTAGGGCTCACGATCCCAATGCAGAAAAGAACGGACAGTAATACCTATTTTTTATCTGATTGAGTTAGTCAATCAATTTTATTTGTAAAGGAAGAAGGCCGTTCAAATCATGGAATAGCTTTACCATACCAAGCAAGAGTTTAAATAGTATGCTGTTGATAGAAAATTCCAGGACTCTATGTTACTGTGTGTGTGATGAATGGTTATTGAATTCTTTCATTCACATCATGTTTGCCAACTTGCATTATCATAGTACTATTTATATTCTTTCTAATAATTTGTCCACTGAGCTACTATGGTCAGCAAAGGTCAAAAGTCAGTATACAGGTACCCATTAAGTGAATAGTTGATACATGTATATATTGACATATTTAAATAGTATTTAATTACGCCGTATTTAGCAATCGGCCATTGAATGTATTCTTTCTTTTCCTCTTCTCATACCCTCCAGCAAGACAATTCCCACTCCCCCTCTCAATCTAGCAAAAGGGGAAGGGTCATGACCTTGATTGGGTTCCTCATCCCCCTCCACTACATTACCGTGTCTGCCATGATTGGCCCTTTAATGGACGCAACAGGTGACGTATGGGTTCCGGTCATCTACAGTGTGGTCACTGCTACCCTTGCAGTTATAATTTTTGGATTGCTGTTCGTTGTCAAAGAATGATTGAGATGCTAGACCTAGCCGTAGACATTGCTGGGTATTTAGTCTTGGTCATTATCAATCACCATCGGCATCATTATCATCATCAGACACGCTAACAACTTAGTCAGGTTCATTATTATTAGTATCAACATTATCGTCATCATCATCATAAACATACCGTCATCGTCATAATTACAGTAAAAATAACCACTTATATAGCGCCAAGGGACCTTAGTCTCATAGCGCTTGACAAAGAATCCCCCCCCCCATGAACATCAGCAACATAGAACACACAGGACAAGACTGGCAGCCTGTTAGGCGCAATTTTTCGGACCCGGAAAACGCTGTTTTATAGGCCAGGTACTGATTTATACCTCGATCGAGAGAGGTAGATGGAACAAAGTGTCTTACTTACGGACATATCGTTAATAACCTGTGGTTGTCGAGAATATTTGTGTCTAGCGGAATACGATCCCTCTAAGTGGAGCCGCTAAAGTTTCTCATTTTTGAATTCCTTGGCCACATAGCCCCCAAAATTATTACCATTAACCCCAAAATGATTACCATTAACCCCAAAATTATTTGCAGACTAGCATGCCCATTGTCACCAAACGTCTTCATCATTGGTGATGAGACCATCTTCTTCGTAGTTATAGGTGTGTATCGTCATTGAATTGATAATAAACGTGATGGAAACCTAGACCGACGTATTGCATTGATTTTTTCTAACACATCTTTGATGATGATGTGTGCGTGTGTTTGTGTGTGTGTGTGTGTGTGTGTGTGTGTGTTGTGTGTTTGTTTGTGTGCGTGCGTAAGAGACAAAGAGAGAGTGGGGGGGGGGAGAGAGAGAATGAGATTGAGGGAGAAAGAGAGAGAGAGAGAGAGAGAGAGAGAGAGAGAGAGAGAGAGAGAGAGAGAGAGAGAGCGAG
>JASKDV010192323.1:0-11477 GCA_032466395.1 Aegires albopunctatus
ATTGCCCAACCGCCCGCCCCCCCCCCCCCCCCCCCTTTTCCCACCCCCACCCCTTGGGAACCTTTCTTTTTCATGCCTCCTTTGAGGGCTTGCCCACCAATTAAAGAACACTTTAAAAAACCCACCTCTTCAATCGGCTGTTAGCGGACTGGTATTATCACCACCACCATCATCATCACATTCAACATCATCATCATTGTAGCTTTTGTTATTTTGTTATTCTTGTTGATATTGCTGTTGTTGTTATTATTATTATTATTAATTTATTGTTATTTTAATTATTTTATTTTATTTTATTATCATGTCTGCGCAATGAGCATGCTATAGCAGCATGGAAACATGCACATTATAAGTGTCCGCCATTACCATTACCATTACCCTACATGATGCCATATTATAATACATGTATAGTACTGCATGCACTGTACAATACTGTTGTAATATGTGATAATAATATTAGTGATTATTCTAAACAGGGATCTGTCTTTTTTTTTAAAATTAATTATTTTTCGCAGGGGAGGGGAAGTCAAGTGTAGATTCTACATGTATTAGTTTTTGGATATATTTCCTTTACTATGAGGCCTACATTGTTATGGTTTTTGTTCATTTTTAGGTCCACTTTGTGTAAGCATGAATAAGAATCTAAATAATAAATTGACTGAAAAAGTAACCTTTTTTTTTACTTCTCAGATGTAAATAATCAGTTGCTTTATGGTGTCAAATCTCCTTTCATCAAAGAGGAGCCCCTGGAAGAACCAATTGTGAAAGAGAAACTACTGGGTTACCCAGAATACATTGACAAAGATGCCCAAGAACACTTCCTTTATTGTGAAACTAAACCTGATGTGCAGGATGATAACCCTCAATTTAGTCAAAGAGACATTGGTAGTTTTATAAACCATAATGGGGATGAGGATGAGAGGAAAGAAAATCTCCATTACAAATGTAAACAAGCTCAGCAAAAAGAAGATATTGCATGTGCAGATCTTTCCTATGAAGCACCAGTTTCTAATGCTCCAGCCATCTTTGCAAGTATTGGCTATAACAATACTTCCTTTGATTCTGATCATCCTCCAGATGAAATTCAAGATGTAATACCTATAACACCTCCTTGGAAGAAATCAGAAACTATTACATCATCCAGGCAATTATTGTCTACAAACCCAAGAATAAGTTTACCTGAGGAAAGACAACTCTACAGTTCTAAGGAACCTGTCTCTTCTTACAAAGATACAATTTACAATGCCACTTCCCCAGCTAGTAGCAGTGGTTCAACTTTCACTGATGCCAGATCTAATATCATTGGTAAGCATATCTCTTATCAATTAAACCCTAGTCCTGAAGTTAACACAGTGATGTCAGTCATGCCAATAGATTCTGAACTTAAGGAAAGACAACTCCATAAAGTACCTGTTGCCTGTGGAGGTCCAGTTTGCAATGTCACTTCCCTAATCAAAGCTCCTACTACTACCACTAATAGTAATACTGCCAATATTTCCTTTTATGAAACAAATTCATCAAGCTCTATTACTGAAGTTCACAATGCAATGTCCCCTGTACCAACTGAAAAGAAGAGACCAAAGCTGCATTTAAAAGACAAAGCAACAGATTCTAAAAAAGCTGAACAGCTTCCATCTCAAGAAAAAAGACAATATCATAATCAAGCAAGGCCTCCCAGATGGATCAGTCACATTGATTATAAACTAGCAGCCAAGCTCTATTCAAATAATGTAACAATTCTCCCTAAAAAAAAGGGTAATCCTGTAGAAAAAATGCCTGTTCATAACAATAACATTGATCGCAATTTTCTTGCCCAACCAGTAAACAATGGTGGAATAAGCGCAAACATTTCCAATGCAAATAATACAAATATTGCTGACTGTGTCCCAATTGCTGTGTTTCCAAATCAAAAAAGTTTGAACTTTCCTGTACCCAATGTCACACCTCAGACAACGATTGTCAGTCATCTGGGGTCATGTACACCACAGCCATTTTGTCAATACCCATCCATGCCTTTGATTAATTTATTTCCAGTTCCAGTCATGCCAAACAACCAATCAAATTTCAACAACTCTAAAGATCAAAGACTGAATGCACCCTCCATGGTACCAATGGTAAATATAAATTTGCCTCAAGGTGCACAGCCTCTACAACAAATAAAAGTTCCATCTTGTTCTGCAAGTGCTAAAAGCCATTCAATACCAGTCTCTCATAGAGCAGTTACAAATTTAACAAATCAAAACAATTGTCACCCCAGCACTATTACTTATCCAACATCTTCTGTTCAGACAGCACTAAATACAACAATTGTATCTTCCCATCAAAAATTATTGAAGCTACAGCCCTTCCAAAAGCACACCTTGACCAGTCAATATTTCATTGTTGATTCAAATAATATTAATATTCCAGTTCAAATGCAGCTAACTGATGCACAAAAGGAAATGTGTTCTTCCAACATTTCTTTGTCGCAAATGCCCACTTCACTCCAAACAGCCATTGTTTCTACTACAGACCCAACAAATTCATATTCAGATGTAACAGAAGAAAAGAATCAGCCCACACATTCGCAGGATGTATCTGTGCCACGCATTCTGAATGTAATGTCTTTGGCAGCAACCACAAAATCTAAAAGTATAACAGCCACAGCTACAACTTCCCATATTCTTCCTAAAGAAAAAGAAAAACACTTTCATTCTTCAAAACAGTCATCTTGTGACAGAAACCTGAAACGGAAATGCCCCCAAATCTTACGCATTGACCCAAATTTTCTTCGTTGCCCAAATGACAAGTCAAAAAAGGAAGTTCACCCTGCAAAAATATCTTCAAAGTATTGCAGTAGTGATGCTGTCTGTTCTGAAAATAATCTTAATGGAAAACAAAATCCCTTTGGCACAAAGACAAAGAAAACTTTCCTTGACACATTAGAATGTACAAAGGAGACTGCTATTTCTAGTAGGCCCACTCATAGCATCAGTTTCATTTCAAAAGATTACCTGAACATTCAAAATGTCATTCCTATCAAAAACCAAGCCGCAGATAAAGTAAGGATTAGGTCCTTTGATAATACACAGCCATGTTTAACAATGTCTAAATCATTCAGACCTATTCTTCCAAAACATTCCGTCAATAAAGAAACACCTTATGTTCTTCTTAAAAGCCCTGGTGAAAATAATAAAGATCTGTCTCAGGTTGAAAAAGCATCTGCAGTTTTATTTGGACCTTTGACCCCGAAACAAATGCATAGCATGGGTTTACTTGGAAGTGTGAAAGAGAAAGCTCAAAAGCAATTGGAGGGAAATTACAAAACAATACAACCACAGAAAAATACATTTATACTACCATGTTTACCAGACTTATCTAAAACTACCCGCATCACTAATGACAACAAATTGCCACACAACTCTAATGAGGACATGAATCTGATAAAGGACTCATCTAAGAGAAAAAGTATTCCCAAAAATCATTCTTCCTTAATGTTGCCCTCTTCTGACAAATCATCTTTTCATGAGCTGCCTTATGAAGCCTCCACAAAAAGTCCTGAGTCTGACAAGTTTTCTTCCTCTTCTGCCTTTGGTTCAAATCAAATTAATGCAAATTCCCCAGACTCATCTCAAATTGAATGTGACATGGATGGAATTCATGATAATACTAATAATGATAAAGAATCAGAAGATGTTGGGAATACACTAGAATTATGTTTTTATGGGGATAGAGATCTGCTATTGGATGCTCTTCGAGAATGTAGTGTACATTTGACAAGATTGGATAGTGATGATGATGATGTTGAAAATGTGGTGTTCAAATCTAGTTCACAAGAAACTATGCAGGAGAAAGAAAAGTTTGATAACAGTAATAATAATAATGTTGAATTTGATAATAATATGATTGAAATTGATAATGTAAGCCAAGACGATATAATAACCCCTGAAATAAAAACAAAAACTCCGTTGAACTCATTGAATGATACCATAGAAATGTACTCTGTTAAGGAAGTCAATGAATCTGACAAGAAAACTAGCTGCGGGAAACCATTCACATCCTCTGGGAATAGTATCCATCACATGAGAGGATGGAAATATGATTCTAGTCATGACAAATTTGTTGAGATTAATGTGGAGGAAAATGTGGAGGAGATCTGGAAGCTCAAACTCAAAGAAGAGCTACCATTGTCTTTCACCTCAATCCCCATAAAGAGAAATAAAAAAGTGAAGCACAATGTTGGTAATTCATCGCCTACAGCCTCTGATTCTGAGTCAAGACCTCCATCTTCTGCTTCGAGTTCATTAACCCCTTCCTCATTTGACTTCGAAAACTCAAAAAATTCCAATTTGCATAAATCGTCTACTTCAGTCCAGTCTACTGACTTAACTGACAATGATGATAAAACAATTACAAGATCAGTTACATGCATTTCTAGTAGTAGTAATAGTGATTTAGTTGCTGCAAGTTCTTCATCACATTTCCTTCCCATCATACCATGCAGCGGTGAGACTGTCAGTGTCGATGGTCCCACTCCCAACCCCACAGGTAAAGCAGGGCAAGATGCAGGGAGTCAAAATTCAGTAAAATCTTCAATGTTTGATCGTGTAGATCCAACTTCTAAATCTAACCATCCACCTCAGTCACGGGCATCATATAATGCTGCTGATAATAATGATGACATGAGACTACAAATTGACAAGCACCGTACAGAAACCACTGAGGAGCAAATAAACGGTGGTGATTCACAGGAGATAAAAATAAAATGGTCTGAAACGTGTACAACCTTTGTCAGTGACAATACCTACCATTACAGCTCTGAAGATGAAGATGATGTGTACAATGATCAGGATTTTGAACATTTGAGGATCATGAATGATAAAGACCATAAGGGCCTCCTTATACGCAGACGCAATGAGAGGTCCATGACAATCCTTCAAAATGCAGCAAATTTTTTAGTTCTGGCTGATGGTCACTTTCGTTGTAATGTTTGTAAAATATATCATACCAATGGACTGTTTCGACTAAGCAAACATTTAGAAAAGCATATGAATGGGGTGATCAAATGAATGAATTACCTCATATTTTTATAGAATTTTAATCTTTATATTAACAGATTTATTATTTTACACAAGTAAATGTAAATTTGATTTTATTATCTTCCCATTCTTTCATTTTTTGATGATGTTTGGCTAATATTATAGCCTAAATCATAGATCAAAAGACTGAAAGAAAAAGAACGTGACCAATATCCCCTGGGAAATAAGGATAAACTTCAGAAAATAAAGTTTTTTGAAACTTTTTTTAATTCATTGTTTGATGGAAATGTTGATTGATATTTGGTTCCAGTTCCAAGATGGGTTTTTTTTTTGTAAATGGGGAGAGGAAAGGAGGAAGAGGAGAAACGGACTGACACACACACATGGACAGCTCAACATTTCCCTTTGGACTTGAAATCATTTTTATTCTGATTTACATTATTATAGTTAAAGTTAAAAAAAAAAAAAATCAAGATAACAAGTTGGCATCAATTGCTACTGTCCTTGTTTTAATTTGCAAGAACTTGTCATTACACAAGTCAACTAACTCAGGGTTCTTCAAACTCAAACTCTCACTTTTATTGATTGTGCTGTCTGTTCTCTGTGATTTATTCGTATAAATTTAGGTACATCATCCATCATTTTTTAAAGTATACATTTAAAAATGTTTCTTACATTCATTTAATACCGTAGATTTAGTTTAGTTTAGTAACTTTAAGGATATTCATAAAAGAACTGTTTTCTCAAGCATTTATGACAATTTTTGTAATTAATTGATAATTGCAGAGATATAATTAATATATATAACAGATATTTGTTTATCAATTGATATAAACAAATTTTTTCACGAACGTTTATCGAATCATACACAGTTGTGATATTCAGATTAATAATAGTGGTAATAATATGATGGATGTGACATGATCGTTTATGACTATGAGTTAATTAATACATTTGTTTGCAAGAAGGTTTTGAAATCAATAATATTATTTTATTGTTGTAAAACATTCACTATATATAAATATATTATGTAGGCTAATTTTAGTTATGGCTTGTGAAGAAAGATAAATAATAATTACCGGTATTTATAATTGTATTTTATATTTAATTATATTTATTATTTATAATACATTTGATATTTATAATAGAGATATATTTTACATGATTTTGATTGGAGCAATGTATAATGTAAGCTTAACAGTGAGTAAAATGGCTTCCTATTGGAGATCTGTTACTAAACCGCTAATTAAATTATTGTTCATGTGCAGAGAAATCAGTAGCCTACATTATTGAATTTATTGTCTACATTACAACTGTATACACATTGTATTACTATGCTTGCAATTTATTTATTTCAGTTTGATAAAGAAGATGATGATATTACATTTTCTCTTATTATTACTATTATTATATTATTGTTACCGTATTATATTTAAAAAAAAAAAGAAAAATTCAATTGGAAAGCTGTCATCATAGCATGATCCATTCATTCACGTGAAATGAAATACATACAATGTACATGTACATTGTTTGAAACTGATGTGAAACTCAGAATTAAACCTCTTTAAATAACAAAGTGTCGGTTTATCACATATTGTGTATACCATATAGTGGCAGTCAGACAGATGTTTCTGAAAGGTTGACTACCTGCATGATGATCAATCATTTCATTGAGTATGATTGAGTGCATGAATTTCTTTCACTACCGGTTGGGTTACTACAAGTGTTATTGAGTCCAAATTTGCTAAGTGTCAGTGAGCAAAACTAAGCTATGATGGACTAAGTTTGAAGGTGTATAATTTTCCAGAAAAAGTATGGATCAGCTCACCATTATAAAAATAATAGCAGATTTTGCCTACTTCCATCTTTGCCCATAGTCTACTCGTTTTACACTTACAAGTTACATGTAATTGGTTTTGAACGCAGTGTGAAGAGCCTACTATGACTGATTAGTTTGTAGGACCTTTTTCAGAGACTCAAAATGTTCAAAGTAAGTGCTCCAACTGAGTACGATAACTGATAAGCCTAGAATTAGACATCCAATGGAGGGTTTATTTCTTATTTGAAGCCAAAAGCCAAAAGGAGCCAACTGATAATAATTAAGGACAGTTCCGGTACATTTGTTGTTGTTTGTAGGTCAAGCATTTACTGGACTACTCTACACTCTTCAACAATAGACTTTAATGGTCAAATAGATATCCCCATAAATAAAAATGAACTCAACTAAAATAATACAATATCAATAAGGAGTACTAGGAACTCATATATATCTATAACTATAAATTCTTAAGGTGGGCGTTGCCCCGTGAGGTTTTTTCGAATAAACTCGATAACCATTGAAGCTGCCAGAAAACCAAAGACATCAACATTCTTGATTTAATTTCCCAAATTCGGTAGGCAGTATCATTTCATTACCAAATATCTGCAAATTCTTATTAATTTCTATTAATTATCAAGTAAGGGATCTACGACTACGAGCGAGAAAAATGATACAATGTATCATCTCAGTATTCTCAGTTGCCGCCACACGCCACAAGAATCAAATCAAATTTTGTTTCTCTTCAGTCATTCTAAGTAATCTAAGAAGAAGAAGTCATTAAGAAAGGAGAGAATAGCGGAGAGAATGCAAATGTTAATAAAAAATAGGGAGAATTTTGTCTCGATCTAGACGTAGATCTAGATCTAGATATCAAACATAATTTAATTTAGGCTAATATCTAGATTTCTCATATTTTTGCGGAATCCAGCTTGGTTGACATTGGGGGAGTTGGTGTGTTCAAGCCACCAATATAATCGGGCATTTACCATTCTCTCTGCTAGTAAAACTATATTTAACTTCTTAATAAAAAAAAAAAAACCAACCTCGAAAAATTGAATCAAATTTGCATTTTGTTTGTTAGCCATATCTTATCCCCATTGTTTTCGTTGTAGGCTTCGTAGCAGCGTGTTGCGTTTACATTAAAAGACAGCAAAGCAGTATAGCGGCATGTTAGATGAGATGCTTATATATAAAATAAGAAAGAAACTGAGAAATGGTGTAGAAGAAAACAAATGGAATAGAACCATTCATCACACACACATACATACACACACACACACACACACACACACACAGAAAACCAAAATGGTTCGGACACCTTATGTGCATGGACTCCAAAATACCGGCAGGCAGTCAGAGCTTACTATTTGAAATAATCAAGCTTTAGAGACAGAGGAAGACCAAGAAAACGATGGCTGGGTGGTGTAACGACTTTCTTAGGAAGACATGACTTAACCATCTAGCGTACGTCTAAACCTCGACACTTTACATAACAGAGAAGGACAATTTAAAGTACCGTAAAAGACAAGTAAGTATTTAAATCTTGACCCATAATCTCAAAATTCCACGTCCACGATCTTAAAAAAATTTATAGCGAAAGGGAGATTATTGTGCTTCTTTGGCGCAATTAAATTTTTACCAATGTATGTGCTAAATTAGTTTAGCATTAAGTATTGATATTATTACTACTATTATTACTCATTATTTTATGCATGTTATCATTTGGTTTATTCTTTAGTATGGATGAGATGCAAAAGATTTATGTTCATATAAAGCCTAATCTCTCGTGTTGGTGTCAAATCCTCTTTTATTATAATTTAGATACCAACTTATTGACCTTTAGAACCCTTCTTTTAAATGTATGGCTTGGTGGTTTGGGTACTTCCAAGGTAGGTAGGTAGGCAGGTAGTTGGGGGACATTAGACGTCCATTTGGTAGAGCTGCAGGGTACGCCGAGCCTCTCCTAACCGACTGAGAACCGGCCGTTTGCTAATCTAGAGACTCCCCGATGACACGCTCCATGTGAGTGAGCCATCGGGTTCGCAGCGATTAGTCCTAATAATAATATTAGACCTAGTTACCATACCCAACAATGGAAGGGACTTGGGTACCTCCTAGAGACCATAACATTGGACAAGTCTCAAAATTTGAAAAAACCATTACCTTCCAATAATATCTTTCATCAATGTGATATATGTCATCATTTCTGCATGAATAATAACCATGTGACGAAAAGACGAGGAAGGGTGTGATTATGAACCAATTTACAGCAAAATTTAACTGAAGCTGAATCATTCATCTGGATTGAATACCCTTTGCTATTACTCATCGAAAAGATGACAAGACAATTCGCAATTAAATAGCGCGCCTTTGTGGTAAAAATCAACCACCAAATGAAAGTTCCCAAAACAAAACGTCAGTTGTGGGTCAGATAGTCCAGACTGTCTTATGCCCAGTGGACATTCACTTTGTTTATGACGGTTTTATTGCAGTTCATTTGGAAAATCTCTTCTGGTCACCTGATTATTATAATGTAATTGTAGTGTTTAAAGAGTCATAATATGTATAAATATAATTGCCAATGGCCACATATAACCTTACAACTTCAACTAGATTGTAATGTCAATAAACTTTATTATATCAATAAACTACACGTATGAATTTGCGCTGTAGTTCTAAATAATATTTAGCCATATTTCCAATGACCACTTTTCGCTTTCCAACCTCAATTGATACCATGTTGGTCAAATTCGATCTAGCCGGGTTTTTTTTTTTAGGTAAGGCTCATTGAAAAATGTCGAGTTAATTATGACATCTTCGAATATACTATTTGGCGAAGTGTCGTACAACACAGCCCCCTCTAGTCAGAATAGGCGTCTTTCCATGATCATTCGGGTATGTTCCGAGCATGTTTAGGATCAATTGGATTTTGTGCACCTATTAAAGCACTGTGGTTTAGGACTCTAATGACGACATGCTGTGCATGAAAGTATAATTATTCTTTGCTCCTATAATATCATGACATTTTGGCCGAGTGGATAAAGCGGTGGACTTTCAAATAAACGTTGTGGGTTTGCTTCCATTTCGGTAGATTTTATCATTCTAAAAAAAAGTTATTATAATCTTTCTTTTTAAATTTTGGCATAATCACTTCTTATGTTGACATTGCTATTCTTATGGTTGTGGCTCGGTAGCGTTTTGAATCATATTTTTCCAACGGTGGTGTATTTTTTGAAATGTTTAAAATAGTTCATTTATCAGTTTTAAGTTTGAATAGTCTCCTATCAAATTGAGATTGCTAAGTAGGAAAAATACTTTTAATATTTTCCCCGCCTATTCATCATGCTACTTTCTTCTCCCTTCCCTTCAAACAAATTGTTATTTCCTAGACTCTTAACCAACCAATGACCAACTTGGAATCGATGACTCATCAAACAAATTATTGTCCTTTTCTAGACTCTTAACCAACCAATGGCCAACCTGCAATCGATGGCTCAGCAGACACATATTTTTCCAAAGTCCAGGATATGACCTATTCAATTTATTTTGAAAAAAAATATATAAGCCATCTCTTTCAACATAAAAATAAATAAATAGAATACGAAACCATAACAATAACATTAACCACAAAATACTTAAACCAAGAAAAATTCAAAGAAAAATTCAAGATACACACGACTTATAGACAGATTGAAATAAAAATCTGATGCAACTATATAAATAGTGTGAGGAATTTCCCACAAGAAAATTTTTTTATTTTATTCTCTTGTCCATCTACATAAAATCTTGAAAGTCACAAAGTGACAAACTGAGTATTCGTTGTAACTTTTACAAGGGGTAAAATGCTTGATCCAAAAATAACAATACAAGCCGTAGTAAATTAAGATGAATTCTTAACACAGGTAAATGATGACATCTAGAGATTTTCAATTAAAATTGTCATCCTTTCGATCGAGACTCTCGCAGTCTTTCGTTGCACATCATCACGAGAAAACAAGTCCCCTTGGAAAACTACAATCTAGACCTACAAAATACTTATATATTGGAGCCAGTATCGATAATGGGGAATTTGACCCCATTTACTGTAAGGACGCTCTAAAACAACACGCCTGCATTATTGTATTGTGAAGTATGAATGGTATTATCTTATATAGATCTAAATCTACATGCAATGCTTCTAAAATGCACCAAATAGTACATATTACAATGTTCTACAGCTTTGACAAGCATTGGGGAAACTTTGTCTCGTCTATGAGTGCTTCAAAATGCTTTAAGATCTTTCACGATTTACTTACAAAACTAAATAATTAAATCAGTGCATAGTAATTAATTTGTTCATTGAAATAAGTGCTTTGTAAGAATAATATTATATTGACTCTTGACTTAGCCAAAAGGGAAAGTAAAAAAAAAAAAAGAAAAAAAAAAAAAAGAAAAAAAAGATAATATTAATAATAAAACCCAACAAAAACGTTTAGGCTTCAAAATGGGAAAGTGTAAGGTAAACCAAAGATCAATGACGGTGAAGAGACAAACAAATAAATTAAATTATTCTCCATTCTTCGTACTAGTACGATACCAATAATAATAATAATAATAATAATAATAATAATAATAATAATAATAATAATAATAATAATAAT
>JASKDV010192334.1:0-11477 GCA_032466395.1 Aegires albopunctatus
CTGTTTCATTAAAATGGCGGGTTATTAGACGAAGTGGGCTAATAGAAGGTGGGTTATAAGCCGAAGACTACTGTAATTGTGTTCCTCATCCCTGATATCATCAAAGTAGTGGACATGGCTACATTCAATACAACATCAGTGTCCTTCATAATAATATATCAAATATTTAGATGGATGTGTTTGACTTTTAAACCTAGATAAATTTATCAATGTCTTGATTTCTGTGATTATCTCCAGATGAGATTATCCTTGGCGATACCATTGACAGCGATTCCTGGCGCTTGTGGCCTGCAGGTGACCGGCGGTTGATGAAAGACAAGCAAGTTTACCGTGACCTGAAAGAAGTAACTTCAGAGGGACTTGAAACTGTGAAACGCAATTTTGAATGGGTTGCCGAGAGAGTTACGGTTAGTAAAGTGTAATAAAGATAAGGGAAGCGTTGAAACACAATTTTGAATGGGTTGCCAAGAGCAGATCTGCTTTAGCATGTCCTCTCACGCCTAGGCCATTAGATCTCACGCCACTCACAAAGTTAGTGAGTGAAAAGTCTAATTGCCATTTGACATGTTGTCTTTTTGTCATTCCTTTGTAAAAGCTGTGCAACTGTTTGTTGCATCGGTTTAAAGATCTAAAGCCCACTCTCGTTTCCCTTTAATGAACTAGAGTTCTAGATACCATTCAGAGGGGCTCATTATCATTGCATTATATTACTTGAATTACCCAAATTTTCACATTTACGCGGTACCACATTCAGGGCTACCACATTCAGCACACACCTAGGGCTTAGATGACCTTGTACTGACCTTTGATTACATTAATGACAACCATACAATAACACATTTCAATGAGTACTGCTAGATCTCAACATCTTTTACAATACCTATTGAAAACCTATAGTCCTATATTGTAGTTTGGTATTTAAATGAGACCAGTAGACTCACGCTGCTGAACCAATTATTTTATCAATTGCCGCAAATATTGATTTTCTTCCAGCCTGACATTGTTCTTCTGGGTTATTGCATTGTACACTGTACTGTACGATTTACAAAGTTCTAAGTAGAAGGGTACATCAAAAGTTGATTTCTCTAATCGGTTGCATAAACGTGCTAAAACAAGAGTAATTGGCGACATTTTAAGGTCATGTTGACCTTAGTGACCTTTTTTATTGTGAGCTGTCTACTTAGTGTGGTTTTGAGATCCTTCGTAATGGAGGATGTCAAGTAGGATGAGGTGGGAGGTGGACAATGTTTATCCTCATACAGTCCTTGCCCGTGATAAAAAAAACAACTTTTGTAGGTCACTAGAAATGTGGTATCGGCAGCATAAAAATAGATCTACAACATATTAAATTTATATAGCCAATTATGTTTGACTACAAAAGTAAAGAATGCTAGTTTCCGACATTGGAAATCTGGCAACAAGCATGTTGTGAAGCTTATAATAATAGTTATCAAAGAGTTTGCATTAATTTCATAGCAGGCTTGAACAATTTTTTGAATGTGCAGTTCTCAAAGCTGCCCAAGGTATAGATTCTAAGTAGTTGGCGGATAAAAACTGAATACTGGCAGAAACACAGAGTTCAAGTCCAGTCTCTATTGGAGTTAAAGCATGCTTCGGACTTCCTTTATTATTTTAAAACATTTTTATCATAGCTGTACTCTAAACTTCAGGTACAGTATAATCCGCTTAGATCGACATGCATTGGGAAGTGGATTTGATACATAAAAAGGTTGATAAATAAAAATACAAAGCCAAAGAGGGAAAAACAAGGGGGGCTCAGCGGAAAAAAGACATTATTTTTTAACCTGATTGGAAATGTGTCTACTTTCTACGACGTGCAGCGAGAGAAAGGACGTGAAGCTGAGATGTAGGCCTACAAATCTACGCAGACTTGTCATGTAGATGGTTTCTTCGTGGAGATGGGCAAACAAGAGGGGGAGGTTGGCCTATTAAAACATGGTTTGTCCATATACTTGGCGGGTATGCGTACTAATAAAGAATTAATGTGTTGACCGTTACCATGACATTTTCTCCCTTTTATGTTCGTGGTCTTCGTCACATACCCATAGGAAGCATGTCGATATAGCGGAGTAGGTTGAAAATACAGTCGATGTAAGAGAAATTATTAAGTAAAGATGTAGGAAAAAATCCGTAACTGGAAAATATGTCCATACATCGGCTGTCGATATACGTGGATTATACTGTAGTTGGTTAGCCATTCAATAAGACTTAAATTTTAGGTTTGCTTCTTTAAATTTTGAGCACTGAAATACGATATTGTAAAGCTAGCTCAAATTATTTGAAAAGGATAGCAACTGTTCTTGCTGTTCAATACTATAAATGTAATAGGAATAAAGGGTATGAGGCAATGGGGTTTATATATATAATAATGATTGTAAACATGTAGTACATTATAGTATAACCCCAAGAGAGAAAGGCAATTTTTTGTATGAGCTCTAAGCATTTCTTTTAATGTCGCATAGTTTGTTGAATGCTTTTTGAAAATAAAAAACCTGCTTCTTAGGTCACCTGGTTATCTTCGGTTTTTCTCAATTACATTTTGAGTGCTTCCATTCATTTTTTTTTCTTTCTTTTGTCTTGCAGGGTTTACATATACGTCCTTAAAATTTTTGTCAAAACAAAATTATAACAAAATTTAATTTTTATCATTTGGACCCAAGGTCCTTAAAAAGTCCTTAAATTTGACAATCCTAGCCCTTAGGGCAGGTAAAACATTAATCCGCAAAGTATGAGATGCTACGTTTTAAATTAAATGAGGAATGCTCTGTCATGGCATTAGCCCTTCTGTAAAAATCAAGGCAAGACTGCAAAAGTTACAAAGTACAAAAGTATCAAGCTTCCAGTACTTTCAAAAGTGCATACTTAACTACTAGGATTGAAACGCAAGTGAAGATGAAAATCATGGGAGCTTGGCTTCTGACAACAACAATGGTCCTTAAGATTAAGATGGTCCTTAAAATATCCTTTACTTTCATTTTGAAATATGTGTGTGAACCTTGGTCTTGACTTTCATCAGACGGTCAACATGCCTCATTCAATATGCACCATTCCTTAAAATAAAAAGAATCTCCATTTTTGAAAAGTTATTTTGTTAAAAGAGTCATGTTCTCATTACTAGACTCTTGCTTGTAAAGTTAAATCAGGATATTAGGCACAAGGTCTAACTTATTTTAAAATGGATGATGATGTGAGCCCTAACAGAATAATAAAATTAGCAATCCATTCTTCCATTACTGTTAGAATTGATTCTTTATGAGTATTCCTATTTTTCTGATTTTAGATAATATTTTATATATAATCTTATGATCGGGTTTGTTTACCATTTCTTAGAGAATTGTTTTTCTTACTTTGACGTCATCGGTATCTAACAAGACTTAATCGCTCTCAACACTTCTATATCCTCAACTTTTCAGCTCCTGAATACCAAGCCAAGGGGTCGTGCTGTGGTTTTGATGGGATCACCTTCCGATGCCGCTCATGGGGAATCAATTAGAAAAGCTTGCAAGGAATTAGGTGTGCCATGTGAATTGAGGGTTACATCAGCCCACAAGCAGACAGAGCAAACCATGAGGATATTGGCAGAATATGAAGGTACTTAGGCATTAGGGACTGGAGCATCAGACATGTCAATGTTACTTGCTGGCGTGTAAATTGTAACACAAAATCCCCATCGTAGTGCCGTTACACTAAGCAGTCGTGTTGTTGTACAAACACAAAATCATACACAATACATACAGGTCTCCACAAGGCTGCCTCAGTGGCGGGAGGAGTGGATAGCTCAGTGGGTAAGGCGCTCGCCAAAAAAGCCAAAGGTCCCTGGTTCAAACCCGTGCAGTCATGAATTTGAAATCCAAATTTTCAGGTTTCATTCTGCCCCTTACCCTTCAGTTGCTATGATAAAAAGTGTCAAGTCTTATCGGAGACGATCATCTAGGAAGTCCCATGTTTATAATATATGCATGTAAAAGAATCCTTGGCTGTTTATATGGCAGTCTTGGAAGACCCCAAGATCACTAATGCAGCGGAGATGGGTAAATTCACTACTACAGCTTCAGTGGCAGCTCAATTCTTCAGCTGGTCCCTTGTGTGTACCTCAAAGCCCTTCACCAACATAAGGGCCTCCAATGTTTTCTTGCCCAGGTTGGCTATTTTTTCAGTCTTGTTTTTGCTCATTCAGCTGTATTTTCATGAGTAGCATATCATTCTGCAGTATTAAGGTTGAGGTTGAATAATTACACCATGTTACTGTTTAAGAGTAACTCGACCCTTTTTTTCTCTCTCTCACTTTAGGCTCAGTAGATTACATATGACACACATTACATTATTTTTTTTATTTTTTTTAAAATTTATATAAATACAGTCAAACCTGTCCATAGCATTCACTTTAGATCACAGAGCAAAGTGGCTGTTATAGACAGGTGACTGCCATTGAGAGAGGCTGAGGTACCTTGGGCAAATCATTGTCTTCTGAGATCCCAACAATGTGCATTGATGTATTGTTATTTATACCTTCTGTTGTCTTCATTGTTAACTGATTATTGATGTTGTTAAAAAAACGATATTTCGCTTTTGCCATTGTTGTTGTGTTTATTTTATTTTATCATTGGTTCCATTCATAAACAAACCACAGAAGCACAGATGTGATGCAAAGTAAACTTTCATTTCATTAAGAGCATTGACTAATGACCAAGCATCTTAAAATAACTGTGTCTAGTAGTGGGCGGTCACACCAATAGCCACAGACTCCACCTATCCTTGTTCAGCGAGACCGGATTGAATGAAGCGACTTTGCCACCGAAGAAGGCAGGAAAGAATTGGGTGGTCAGTCATGTCGCTATTGAGAAGGACAACTTAGTTAGAAATCTTTGCAGAAGTGACCTCTGCTACGAAGAGGTTTAAAATACAGAAACAATGCAAGAGCATTGCAGAATAGTGTCCATTGTGGAGAGGGTGAACGTTAAGAGAGTTAGGACTGTATAACTTTTGATGAAACGTTGTGTTCTATTGCATTTGGATGACCCAGTGGTGAATACCAAATTATGGTTTGAGCCTTTCAATGAAACTTGCTCAACGTGTTGTAAGAACGCTATGTGCAAACCTAAGGATTAAAAAGGTCAACGATAATTACATTCATGTAGGTTAGTCTGCTATATTCACAACAGATTTCAATACAGTTGATTATATGTGAAATATTTTTTTCTTTAGGATGCATTTGCCATTATTATTTAAGAATGTAATTGATTTGTCCCCATGTTTCTTCATCAGGGGAGGGAATTCCCACAGTGTTTATTGCTGTGGCTGGAAGAAGCAATGGCCTTGGACCCGTCCTTTCAGGAAATGCTGTCTGGCCCGTCATTAATTGCCCGCCTGTGAAAGCTGATTGGGGAGCTCAGGACATTTGGTCAAGTCTGCGAATGCCATCTGGTAAATATGTTTTTGTTGTCTCACCGGATTTAAGGTTTTTGTCATGGCTCTGGAACTATGTCTTTTATTAAAACAAATAATGTCTGCACTGAATAATTAGAAATGTTTTTGATTTTGTTCTTTTGGCTTGCTGACTAGTGATTGTGGCGTTCATTTAATTTTTAATCGTTATGTGAAGTAGTGTTTATCTAAATATTATGTAGGGTATCATCAAATGTCATTCCTCCCACGCTACTCGATAAAAGGTTGCTCATGTTAAGCATTTGATGCCCTCAGCTCTCATCCATCAATTTTACTCTCTGTCTTCCTAGTGTCCTTTTTCCTGTTGTGACCAGATGTTCTATTTTATCTCTACTCATTAAATGGCAGAAAAATAGTGCCTGTCTTTTTTGTTTTGCGTTTTGTTGATTAGAGATCTTTTTTCTTCTGCTTGTCTTAGTCTATTTTCATTAGTTTCTTCTGCTGTCCATGGGACTTTTTAACATTCTTCTTAAAAGCCACTTTCTATTTCACTTTTATCCTTTATTTTATCTTTTTGTTAATGGTCCAAATTTCACGTTCATAAAAGATGATGGGCTTGACGTAACATTGAAGCACTTTATTCGTCCTCTTTTCATGTGAGGGGTAACAAATTTCCTCTTAGAGCCAGAAATGATTGTGAATTGAGCATGCAATGTTTAAAAATCACATCTTTTGTTCAGCCAATGGCCAAAGTTTGACAGTAAATGATGCCTTCAGGCAGATTGCCATGTAAATGATGCCTTCAGGCAGATTGCCATGTAGATGATGCCTTCAGGCAGATTCCCATACTCAATTTTCTTTTCTTTTCCATATGCCATGCCCCTTTTTCACTCCATATTTTTTCTCAACCACCACACCGATCATCTCCCTCACTCATAATCAGCCATTCATATTTGCAGGTGTCTTGCATCAGCCACTTAAAATGAATCTGCTACCTATTTCCTCTTTAAATATTAATTGTTTAAGGTGTTTGATGGGTCAAAAAACTAAATCAAAGAATAACAAGCAAACTTCGAATTCAACACCATATATCAATAGCACATGGTTGAAAGATGCTTAAAAAAGTGTATTTGGTACAAATTTATGTGTGGTTGCCATTTTGAATGCAAACAACCAATGATTGTAATTTTTCAATTCTAAAATCTTGGCTAATGCATATAGTATTTATCTATTTCTAAACAACTAGCTAGATTTCTTACATCCATTAGAAATATTTCTAGAGCTATGGTTGTTCAAAGTGACACTCGTATAAAAAAGCAAATTATTGCCTAATTATCAATCAGAAATATTTCCACAATGTTGCAAAAAATTTAAAAACTAGCCAGTTATCTATATTTTTATAACTTGGTAAATTCGATACAAAAAGAGAAATCGAGGAAACAGCCTCTGAATATTTCTCATTACTCACTTTAATGAGTGGAAAGAGTATTTTTAAACCTTTATTTAGAAATTATTAATTAAGAAATTGTTTTCAGACGATAGTAAATGAATAGAAAAAGGCTTTATATTTTCATTCTGATCACCCATCAAACCCCCAGATAATAAATAACTCTAACCTTTTTAGGGATGATTGTCAATGAAAGATAGAAGAAATGGTGAAGCTTTTATATCTTACATGTTTTGTTTTTGTTTTCTAGGATTAGGATGTGCCACAGTTTTGTCTCCAGAATCGGCCGCCTTGGCTGCCTCCCAATCCCTTGCCCTCACTGACCACATGATCTGGGCCAGGCTACGAGCCAAGCAAACTAATACGTGGATCAACCTCATTGAATCCGATAGAAACATGAGAGACGACAAATAAACAAATGTGAATGACGAGATGCTCAGAATGATTCATTCCTTGACATATTTGTTTTTTACCCGAGATTATTTCCTTCTCTTTCTTACAAAGATATGAGTTGTGTTAATCATTGCCAGCTATTCATTTTGTTTTATTGAAGCGTGCCATTCCTTTCATTTCAAACATAATTTCTTACTCCGGAATTAGCCAGGCCTACCAATATGCATTTTTGAAATAAAAGATAATCCTTAACTTTAAATAGTTTAAAAAAAAAATGTATTATTATCATATAGCAAAATAGTATTTTAAGCTGAGAACGAAATAAGATGATTATTGTCTATTTCATTCTGCCTATGGAATGCTGTATTTGTTATTCTGTTTGCGAAAATTGTGTATTGACTCAAAGCTAGTGAAAATTACTGTATTCCTTAGTTTATGGACATCAGTATTCTCTTTATTGTATGCCGTGATATTAGCTATTTTTCCTTTCAAATCTCTCACATTGGATTCGCTCAGGATTCGATTTGTTTCCCAAATCAGTCTTTTCCATTATGTCGCTTCCTGTCTCAATGCAACCTCGCCTCGATCTCGATAATGCGTTGTATTGCCCAATAGGAGAGACAGGGATAAGAATGTTGAAAAAAAAAATGAAACAACTGTGTTCTTGGCCATTTTGTTTACTCTCTTTTATCAAATTGCCAGAATTTATCAATGTGGTATTTCGTTTACAAAGGCAATATTTGTTTATGTTATACATATATTATTGTTTACAGTTAACATGCCGCCTTGACACATCTGAGGGGTCCATGCAATTACTGGCTTTCAGTATTTTTTATACCAAGATAATTAGAAATGTTTGTTGTTGGAATAGAAACTTGACTCTTTTAATGGACCCACTAAAAGGAATTTTTGTAATCCATTATTTTGATATTTTGTTGTCTGCCATTTTGAAATTATACTAATAAACGTATTAAAAGACTTGGATTTTTCACTTCTTAAACTTGAGTTAGCCTTCTTCTTCATCAGTAAAGGAGTTGTTGATAATATACCTTCATCCTGGACTGATTGCTGGTGATCGTCACTTTAAATTGGTGAGAGTGGCATAACATTACCATCTGGTTTCTCTAATCCGGACTTGTATTCTGAACAATTTTTTGGGAATGAATTTTTCTTTATTATTTCTTAATATTCCCTAATCTGGAAAGTTCTGTAATCTGAACAAATTGTTGGGAACAGGTGTTAGGATTGGAGAGATCAGACTGTACGGCTATCATTATGTTAGTCTTTGTTTTTGTGTTATGTTGTAGATTTTGTTTTTGTGCTATGTTGTAGATTGTCTTTAAAAGTCCTTAAATTTTATCATTTGGACTTCAGGTCCTTAAAAGTTATATCATTTGGATTTCTGGCCCTTTAAAGTTAGTCTTTAGATTATATCATTTGGATTTCTGGTCCTTAAAAGTTATATCATTTGGATTTCTGGTCCTTAAAAACTATATCATTGGGACTTATGGTCCTTAAAAGTCCTTAAATTATATCATTTGGACTTCAGGTCTTTTAAAGTCCTTAAACTATATCATTTGGACTTCTGGTCTTTAAAGGTTATGTTACATCATTTGGACTTCTGGTCTTTAAAGGTTATGTTATATCATTTGGACTACTGGTCCTTAAAAGTTATATCATTTGGATGTCTGGTCCTTATAAATCATATCATTTGGACTTATGGTCCTTAAAAGTTATATCATTTGAACTTACGGTCCTTAAAAATTATATCATTTGGACTTCTGGCTCTGGTCCTTAAAAATTATATCATTTGGACTTCTGGTCCTTAAAAATTAAAAGTCCTTAAATTATATCATTTGGACTTCTGGTCTTTAAAGGTTATATCATTTGGACTTAAGGTCCTTAATTTATATCATTTGGACTTATGGTCCTTAAAAGTAAAAGTTATATCATTTGAACTTCAGGTCCTTAAAATTGTATCATTTGGACTTCTGGTCCTTAATGATTATATAATTCAGACTTTTGGTCCTTAAAAATTATATCATTTGGACTTCTGGTCCTTAAAAATTATATCATTTGGACTTCTGGTCCTTAAAAGTCCTTAAATTATATCATTTGGACTTCTGGTCCTTAAAAGTCCTTACATTATATCATTTGGACTTCTGGTCCTTAAAAATTATATCATTTGGACTTCTGGTCCTTAAAAGTCCTTAGGTTAAATTATATTATTTGGACATAGGTCCTTAAAAGTTATATCATTTGGACTTAAGGTCCTTAAAAGTTATACAATTTGGACTTAAGGTCAAGTCCTTAAACATATTATTTGGACTTCAGGTCCTTAAAAGTCCTTAAACATATTATTTGGACTTCAGGTCCTTAAAAGTCCTTAAATTGTATGATTTGGACTTCAGGTCAAGTCCTTAAAAATTATATCATTTGGACTTCATGTCCTTAAAAATGATATATCATTTGCACTTCAGGTCCTTGAAAGTCCTTAAATTGTATGATTTGGACTTCAGGTCAAGTCCTTAAAAATTATATCATTTGGACTTCAGGTCCTTAAAAAGTATATCATTTGCACTTCAGGTCCTTAGAAAAGTCCTTAAATTCGAAAATGTTTGCTAAGGCATGGAAAACATTTCTGTAAAGCTAGGAGTTGGAGATACTATGTTTCATTTCATACTGACAATGCTCTGTCATGGCAGTGAGCCCAACTTTTAAATTCAAAGCAGGACTGCACTGCAAGAGTAACAAAGTGCGATCAAGCTTTCAGTACTTAAAACAATGCGAACTTAACTGATTGATAGTTAGTGTTAGTACTAACTTAAACTCCCGTGAGGAATCTGAAATGAACAAAGGCCATGGCCCAATGACCTTGCTTTACCCCTGATTTTTAAGGAGGTCCTTATAATATGTTAAAAAGTCCTTAATTTTGATTTTGAAATATGTGTGTGAACCCCATCACTATAACAAGATTACTTGTCAGTGTGTCCCCACAATTAATAATAATATTAATAATCATAGAGTGGCCCAGCATGACATGAGATCCTGAGTTCTAGATCTTGACAGATATACATGTACACACAGAGTTGCAATAAAGTAAACCCTGTCGTGGCATGACTTACAGTTGCCCAGGATAACCTGACAGTTGACAGCTCCAATAATAGATCTTGCAGGGCTTCATTAAAATATACTGCAGTGTGGCATGATGACAGTTTTTGTACTAGTAGTAGTAGAAACATGCACACGTATTTCAAATATGCAGTGCTTCATTAAAACAATGGGGGCGTCAATGACCTAATGGATAACACACTTAATATATGAGCTTCATTAAAACAATGGGGGCGTCAATGACCTAGTGGCCTTTCGCAGGCCCATAATATTGAATGAATTATATTTCAATGTGGCCTGACAATTGTCAATGTGGCCACATTAGGGAATAATTCAATGTGGTCTGACAATTGACCTACATTGGGCAATACTTTAGTGTGGCCTGACAATTGACAATGTGGCTGTATTAGGGAATATTTCGATATGGCTGCATTGGGGAATATTTCAATGTGGCCTGACAAATTACAATGTGGCTGCATTGGGGAATCTTTCAATGTGGCTTGACAATTGGCAATGTGGCTGCATTGGGGAATATTTCAACGTGGCCTGACAATTGGCAATGTGGCTGCATTGGGGAATATTTCAATGTAGCCTGACAATTGGCAATGTGGTTGCATTGGGGAATCTTTCAATGTGGCTTGACAATAGGCAATGTGGCTGCATTGGGGAATATTTCAATGTGGCTTGACAATAGGCAATGTGGCTGCATTGGGGAATATTTCAATGCGGCCTGACAATTGGCAATGTGGTTGCATTGGATAATATTTCAATGGAACCTGGCCTGACAATTGACAATGTGGCTGCATTGGGGAATTTTTCAATGTGACTTGACAATTGGCAATGAGGTTGCGGCTTGACAATTGGCAATGTGGCTGCATTGGGGAATATTTTTCAGTGTAATCTAACTACAAATGTTGTTGATTTAATCTTGATATGCAGGGCTATGACATTTAAAACCCTGAGTTAATGTTTAACTGATTTAATTAACCAAATAAAGAAGAAGCACAAAATGAAAACAAAGAAAATGACTTGGAAAGAAAGAGGAAGCACACAATGAAAACAAAGAAAATGACTTGGAAAGAAAGAAGAAGCACACAATGAAAACAAAGAAAATGACTTG